>VZRV01005916.1:104882-162095 GCA_013398115.1 Falcunculus frontatus | reverse complement strand
GAAGAGAAGAGAAGAGAAGAGAAGAGAAGAGAAGAGAAGAGAAGAGAAGAGAAGAGAAGAGGGTCCCACTACTTCAGTCCCACCACTTCAGGAAACATCTGGGACTACAAAGGCCCACGGAGTGGTTGAACCCCCTGGCCAGTCAAGGAAGACAACACAGGTAGATCCTCCCTCACCTCAGAGCAGGTGGGAAGGGATTTAAATCCGGGCAGTGTGTCCTGATGCTACAGTGAGTCCAACCAGGAGACAATAACCACCTCCAGGACTATCAGTTTCAGGCTGTCACAAGATGGATCAAGGTGCTGAGTTCCTGGGAACAGTTTTCCCGTTTCCCTGTCGGAGCTCCAACAGAACAAGTGCTGTAAGACAACCTGGCTCCAGATCCATGCTGCTCATCCGTGGGAGCATGGAACAAATATGAGCCTCTTCTTAATGGGAAATTGCAAATGCTCCATTACCCGCCCCGTTTATTCACATATTTCTCCTGCCTTTTGACTCCAGGCAAGCCTGCAGCTCCGAAAGGAAATTTCCAGAAATATCAACAATGTCCCTTAATCACTGCAGTAATAAATCATCCCTTGTAACATGGGAACTTCGGTCTGACCGAAAAATGGGGGTTTAGAAAAACTGCTGAATCATTCATGCCTTCTGTTCCTGTGATAGAGAGCAGAGTTACATTAGGATAATGGAAATTCCAAAGAATTCATAGGATTTGGTGGAATAAGGAGATGCTACAAATCACTGTTGACAAAACATGCTGGAATAACCAGGCCCTGGCCAGCACATGGAGTGAATGCAGAGTCTCTGGTGGGAAAAGCCTCTGCATCTCCAAACTCTGCCCTAACAAGGCAGGAAAACTGGAAAACTGACTCTGGGAATGCTGAGCGAGGCAAAATAAAGGCATCAGCAACAAGGAGAGCTCCAAAATCCAGTTCCTGGCCTGTCCTCAGACATGGAGCAGCCTATGACCAGCAAATCCCAGAATCCTAGAATGGTTTGGGTGGGAAAAAGCCCATCCAGTCCCACTCCCTGCCATGGGCAGAGACATCTTCCACTAGCCCAGGTTGCTCCACGCCCCATCCAGCCTGGCCTTGGACACTTCCAGGGATGCAGGGGCAGCCACAGCTTCTCTGGGCACCCTGTGCCAGGGCCTCCCTACCCTCACGGCCAAGAATTCCTTCCCAATATCCCATCTAAACCTGTCCTTTGCCAGTGTGAAGCCATTCCTCCTTGTCCTATCCAAATTCCATCTTTTTCCCCTCCCAACGCTGTACACAGGGGTTGATTCCCAAGTGCTGGGTTTGCAATCCGGTTATCAGTGGAGTAAAAAAAAAGACACTAAACATGGTTAGAAAATTCCTCATCTGTCCTGGTTTCAGGTGCTGTAATGAAGATGCAGGACCTTTCAGCTCAATCCAATCAGCCCCATTCACCAGGCACCTTATGATCCATTAGTTCAATCCCTCCAAATTTGATTGCAGTGTGTTTTGATTCCAATCAATTGTTTTCAGCTCTTCTCCATTGATTTCCATGGACTCACATTATTCGGCTGAGACTTCAGTTAAACTTGGGGGTTTGGACCAAGACAGGAGCACCGTGGGCACCTCATGGGAGGTGGCTGAGCTGGGCCAGCTCTGCCCAGGACAGGGCCGGCACCACCCTGCTCTCAGCAGACCACGGCAAGATGACAATTCCATCTCCAAGAGTTTTCCAAACCATCTTCTCTATCCCATGGCTTCAGGGGGAGCTCAGAACTGGAGCAGGACCAGAGGAAACTTTGTCCATGAAACATTGGGACCCAAGAGGAAATTTTTCACACTGAGAACAATCAGCCATTGGAATAATCTCCCCAGGGAAGTGGTGGATTCCCCAACTTTGGACACTTTCAAGGTTTAGCTAGACAAGGAGATGGGTCATTTTGTCCAAACTGTGCTTTTGCTAAGAGACGTTGGACCAGATGGTGTTTGAGATCCCTTCCAACACCTTATTCCATTATTCCATTAATTAGGACCTAACCAGGCATGACAGAGGGAAGAGACACACTCAGAGGAGTCTTCAAGTTCTTCTTTAGAGTCACAAACTCTGTGGGATGAAGAACCAGAACTAAACCGGAACTTTACTCAATCCCAAGCTACTGATCTGATTACTGGTCTAAAAGCTGTAAGGAGAAAAAGGAGCATCTCTAGAAAAAGGTCTGAACTGGGGACAGCCACTGGAGAAAGCTCTAGAAAACAGGGAATTTGTCTCCTGGCACACTGGGCTGTGTTTCCAGCTGTGAGAACTTCTGGCTAGATAAAGTGGCTCGTGGAATCCAGACAGGAAAGGACCTTCTGTTCCCAGGGAGAGCTCTCAGAGGAGGCTGCTTCACTCCTCTCCTGCTGACACTTCCCCCAGTTTAACTGACAGGGAATATTTCCTTGTGCACTCCTGAGCTGGCCCAGCTCATGCAGAACTGACACCCATCCAAGCAGGACGAGGCAGAAGACTCCCCCTGAGCTTTGTCACAAAATCAGGGCACTGAAACAAACCCACAGAGGACCTTTCTGACTTGGTGGAAAGGCTGCTGTCAAAATCCCAGCACTGCATTTTCCCAGGAAGCAAGTCTGAAATGCAGGCAGGGGTCTGGAGAGGGTTTAATGGAAATCCCAGGTGGAAGCAATGGAAAAATCAGCTGCCACTTTCCTCTGGAATGATGAAAAGTTGACAAAGGTGACATTTGAAACATTGGTGACTTTTCTGAAGCTGAATAAGCAGAGCAGAGGAGGATCCCTGAGCCGCGGTACAGAGGCCCCGGGATGTCACTGTGCACTGCCCTGCAGGGAAAGGGATGTCCAGTTTACAGCCCAGCCACCACCCTGGGATCCCCAGTCCCACCAGAACGCCTCAGGTTTTATACCCACCTCGGGAAGCAGGGCACAGGCACTGCAGGACACGACGTGTTCTCCTCACGGCCACCTGAGCTCCTGAGAGATGAGTCCCTGTGTGTGACTGGGGGGGAAAGAACTCGGAGAGAGCAGGAAAACCTTCCCGGCGTGCTGCTTAATGGAGTGTGAATGAATTGGACAGCACTCCTGCTAATGTGTCGGGATTATGCTTAGCAGTGGGAATGACCTTGTTGAAGCTAAAAAATGAACACGTTCACAGCTCCATGTGCCGGAGCTGCTGGATGCTCCATGCAAATCCTCAGCACTGCTGTTCCGATGCTGATTCCAGAGGGATGGGTGGAATTCTCCTCTGCTCCTGCCCCAAAGCTTTGGTGGAGGGATCGAGAGCAGGGAACTGCTTTTCCTTTTGCATTCTGTGTTCTGAGGTAGAAAGGCTGAGAAGGCCTGGAAAAGAGAGGGGTGACCTCAGAGCCCCTTTCAGTGCCTTAAAGGGCTCCAAGAGAGCTGGAGAGGGACTTTGGACAAGGGATGGAGTGACAGGACACAGGGAATGGCTTCCCACTGCCAGAGAGCAGGGATGGATGGGATACTGGGAAGGAATTCCTCCCTGGGAGGGTGGGGAGTCCCTGGCACAGGGTGCCCCGAGAAGCTGTGGCTGCCCCTGGATCCCTGGAAGGGTCCAAGGCCAGGTTGGACAGGGCTTGGAGCACCCTGGGACAGTGGAAGGCCCATGGAAGTGGATGATCTTTAAGGTGCCTTTCAACCTGAACCATTCTGGCATTCTCTAACTCTGGCCTTGTAAGAAAGCATCAAACATAACAACATGGAGTTCCAGGGTTGCATGTGCACTCAATTAAGCCTGGGAGCAGGTGAGAATGGGCCTGACTCCTAAACAGCTCATTGGCTTCAGCTCCAGGTGTGCCCATCAATCTCCAATGTGTTGAACAAAAACTGCAGTGAAGCAGCTACAAATGGAGTTAACTGAAAAATAAAATAAATCCATGTGGTTCCTGGGAATCCTCCACGTGCAAGAGGTCATGGCCTGTGCAGTCCCCCGACAGCACAGACACAGCTCAAATTAGACATTTATTTAGTGTGCATTTACAACATGTGATTAACCTCATGTATTTAGATTTTTTTCATGTTGGCTTTTGAAAAGAGTCTCTTAGGAAGAAGAAAAGCAGAAGGGATAAAACTGCTGAAATTCATGTTTTACTCTCAGTCTTTGAGCAAAACCTTTCGCTCAACTCTGCCTATTTTTAAATTCTTTCAAGCAAAGGGTGAGAAACTGTCCCAAATGCTCTGCGTACTGGCATTGGGCAGTATAAGCATGGAGGAAAGCTTGGAGAGGATGGGAAAAGGAGAGGATCAGCATACAAACCATTATTGTGGGAGAGGGTAAAAAGGAAGGTGAATCCCAAAGCTGAGTGAGGACACGTTGGCTTGCTCAGACTCAGACTCTACTCACCTGTGTCCAACTACTCTCTCAGCTGTTAAAAACCTTCCCGTGTCCATGCTGAAAATCCCAGAGTCCCAGAATCACTGGGGTTGGAAAAGATGTCCAAGATGATCAAATCCAACCTGTGACCGATCCCCACCTTTTCACCAGCCCAGAGCACTGAGTGCCACGTCCAGTCTTTCCTCGAACTCCTCCAGGGATGGGCACTTCACCACCTCCCAACACCTGACCACCCATTCCGTGAAGAATTTCCTCCTGATGTCCAACCTGACCCCCTTGAGGCTGTTTCCTTCTGTCCTGTGCAGGTGGAAGAAAGTGCCCCTGGCACCACTTGTGCTGCCTTGATGCAAGAGGCAAAACAAGCCCCCAGATTACCATTCCCGGCAGGAATTGCCGTTCCCAGCAGGTATTCCTGCAAGGCCCGTGTCCTGCAGGAAGAAAGCACCTTTCTGTCTAAATCAGGAACAGGGTCTAAGGTCCAGGAGGGCAATAAAATTAGGAAGGGTGGGAGGATTGAGAGTTTTTTCTCTTTCCCTTTTCCTCCCTGATCTCAGGTTATTGATAGAAATTTCTCAGCAGGAAGGGCACCTGCTGCTGGCTGGGATAAAATCCTCTTACCAGGAACGGGAGGCTGCTGCCTCCGTGTCCCTTGCCCAGAGGAGCTCCCGCTTCCTCTGCTGCCGTGCATCCAAATGCTGAGACTTTCCAGGGAACAGCGCAGCTTAAGCAGGATTGATTTATGCCCCCTCTACAGTGTTCTCTGGATGCTCGGAATGCATTCGTGTCCCCGGTCCCTAACAAGTGCTCCTCGTAGCTGTGTTATTTCAGAAGGACTTTCCGATGCCCTGGCACATTCCCGCTGTCATGCGGCACGCGGCCGATAACGGATTTGTCAGCGGAATTGCCTCGCTATCAAAACAATAAAAGCCAACTGGCAAGGTGACATTTCGGAGGAATTCAGTTCCCTCTTTGTGGGTTCCTCTCGCTTTGTTTTATGTGTGATATCTTCTCTTCCCTGCCTCTCATTGGAAGGTCAGTGCAGCGGGGGAAGGAAGTTGGTATTAAAAGGAAAAACTTGATTTGATTTAGAGCAGATTTAGAGCAGACTCGGAGCTGCTCAGGAAGATTCCTGACGGGGACAGAGGATCAGTCATTTCTGAAGGTGTAGCGCAAACACAAATCCCTTAAACAACATGTTGGACTCCAGTTGTTCCTCCGGCTCAGGGAGCACTTGGATTGTGGATATAATCCCTGAATTTCCAGAGGCTTTTTGTTGAGACTCTTCACTCCTTTGCTCACAACAACGTAACACAACAGTTGCAATTAATTATGGATGCACTCAAGTCCAGACATGAGCTCACACTGTTGGCTTGGCAAAGCAACTTAATTAATAAATAACGATGATGATGATGAATAAAGATGGGAATAAACAAAGGGGGCTCTATATGAGGGATGAAGCATGAAGTATTCATGCTCCAGGCTGTCAACACACTCGTTCTGCTGAGCCCACCTCACTTCCCAGCACTTCAGCACTTTCCAACCACCCCCAAGCTGCTGGTGGTTCCAGGATTATATCAGGATCCAGACAGGAATTCATCAGCTATGACACCAGAAAGGAGTTTGACTCAGGATCCTTTGATCAACAGTCCATAAAAACTGGGCAACTGGGTCAACACTTGCCATGGTGATGGTCGAGAATGGTACTGAAACAAAGACAGGAGGTAGAGTCACCAACTGCCACATTCCCCTAGACACCTTCATAGAAGCATGGAACCAGCAAGGTTGGAAAAGACCTCCAAGATCACCCAGTCCAACCTTTAACGTGAAGTCCCACGTCTAAGGAAACTTCTTCAGAATCATTTAGGTTGGCTAAGCCCTCCAAGATCATTGAGTCCGACTGTTCCCCAGCACTGCCAAGGCCACCACTGACCCATGTGCCCAAGTGCCACATCCACATGGCTTTTAAATCCCTCCAGGAATGGGGATCCCGCCACTGCCCTGGGCAGCTGTGACAGAGCTGGATAACCCTTTCGGGGAAGAAATCTTCCAATATACAACTTGAGCCTCCCCTGGCACAACTTGAGGCTGTTCCCTCTCCTCCTGTCCCTGTTCCCTGGGAGCAGAGCCCGACCCTCCCAGGCTGCCCCCTCCTGTCAGGGAGTTGTGCAGAGCCACAAGGTCCCCCCTGAGCCTCCTTTTCTCCAGACTCCTTCTTCTCTCCCCCCAGCTCCCTCAGCCACTTCTGGTGCTCCAGGTCCTTCCCCAGCCCCTTTCCTTTCCCTGGACACATTCCAGCCCCTCAATGTATTTCTCAGAGTGGGGAGAAATCCCAAAGGGTTTTGTTTATACCAAGCCCTGGGCACCACATCCAGGCTGTGCCCTGCCCCCTTTCCCTCCACTCTTTTGACGGATCAACACCCACCTGGGACAGCACATTCCCAACACTGGCACGCTCCAGGTTTGGAGGAAGCCATATCCGAAAGGCTCCTGACTCACTCCAAGGACGTTCCAACCCCCCTGTCCTCTCAAACCACGCTTGCACTCCTGTTCTCTGTCCCCACTGAGCTCTGCTGGATGCTATTCCACCTTACTGTTCCCAGGACGGATGGGAAGAGTGAGCAGGGCTTACACCATGGAAGACACGGAGCAGGGAATGGGCAGCAGCTCTGCCAGGCTCAAGGCACTGAAAAGAGGCTCTGAGTGTCCAGAAGGGATTTATTTTAGACTACACCACATTAACCACCAGTAAAGAAGAACCAGAGGCTCCTGCTGCTCATTCCTTTCTGGCCTCCCGACTCCAGCTCCTTGTTATATTTGTCCTAACAGAAGTATCGACCCGAACAGGAATGATTGATGAGGGAGAACACCAAGCTTAACTGAGCTTTTCTTCCCTTCAAAACAGGACTTTCACCAGCAACTCCAGTTCAGGGATGTCTCTCAGAAGGACATAACCTCACTGCATTTTCCCCATCCATGAAGATAATCAGAGGGGGACAAGATGTCTCCCCTTCAAAGATGAGGCAACACTCACTGCATCCCTCATGGAGACTTTTGGGTTTACTTCAGCTGGAAATTAAGTGTTTGGGGATGCAAGCCTCAGGTTGCAAAACCGATGGCATAAGAACAACCAGGCTATATGTTGAAAATCACAGGAAAAAGCCCACCAGGAGAGAAGCTTGCAGCTGGAAATGACTGCAGTTCTCTCCTTTCTGATGTTTTTCATCATCACCACTGTTGTCAGTCATTGTTAGGTATTAAATTGCATAAAATACAAGCCCTTGGAAACAAACATCAGTGCTTATCAGCCTATGTCAAAAGTCAATTTTTTCTTTACAGCAATTTCGCCTGGAAATTACTTCTGGGGAGCTGCTCACTGCAGCTCAGCCCTGGGCTCCAGAGGCACAGGGACAGGAGCTCTTCTCCCTTCTCCCCAGATCCTGCAGGTTGGCTTCAGAATCATGGAACAGGCTGGCTTGGGAGGGACCTAAAAGTTCATCCCATTCCACCCCCTGCCCCTTCCACTAGACCAGGTTTTTTCAAGTCCTGTCCAAGCTGGTCTTCACTTAAAGAGAAAAATCTCCTGTTGGGTTTGACTTTTACTTTAGAAGGCTGAGGACAGGTCATATGTGAGGTCTAAATTACTAAATTAGCACCTACAGTCACAGGCATGGGGAAATAAAAGATCTCAGGGGATTTATACTGTTAATAAACCCCTGTGAGTGTGTGTCTGACAAACAGCTTGTGAATTAACCTAATAAACAACCACTGGTCGTTGATAAATTGCATCTGGGTTAAAAGTGAAAGAGTAGAGACAGGTTGAGCTGCCTGCTGCCTATGGAATTACGATGGATATTATTCCTTTGTGATATCAGCACCCACTGGCTGGGACACATGAGCTGTGGGTGACTTGCAGGGTGCTGGCTTTCCACCATCTCTGTGTGGTCCAGTTTGCATCAGCTCCTCACATAGCTCAGGAGCTGGAAAATCCAGACCAAACTTTTCCTGTCAGCTTTGACAGAGATGGAGGTGAAGCTTTTCCGAAATGGAAGAAAAGGTGATAATGTTGAAATACGGCATCGAGGTGTGGAGTTGACTTTTATTCAAGCTCCAGAAAATGCTGCCTTAAATGCAGTGAGGTTGGAAAGGCCTAGGTGAGCAGGTTCATGTAAACAGAACCGTGAAATCGTGTGGGTGGGAAGGGACCTTAAAGCTCATCCTGTTCCACCCTGTGCCATGGGCAGGGACAACTTCCACCAGACCAGGTTGCTCCAGGCCCCATCCAACCTGGCCTTGGACACTTCCAGGATGCTGAGAGCTGCACCCAGGTATTTAAAATGCTGGAGGGGAGTGCTGAGGAAGGGAGTTCTCCGGGTTTGCCTGCAACCCGCTCCAGGTGTGGCAGAGCACCTCCTTTGCCTGCCCATCCAACAACCCAGCTCTGGTAATTGAGGGCAAAGGAAGCCTTTGGATAACAATTCCAGACAGGAGGCAATGTGTGAGGACACACATTATTAACCCCATTCCAGAAACCTGAGGTCACTCAGCCACTGTCCCAAAGCTTAACCTTGACCTTATGACCATTGACTCCAGTTGCAAACCCTAAATGGGATATTTTGGAAGCACCAGTAGCCCTTCCTTCCTCACTATACAGATGTGGAGCAGCAGACCCTTCAAAAACTGAACACTCCGGATTAATATAATATAGTATAATATAATATAATGTAATATCCAATATAAACTTGGTTTTTTGGCTCCTGCTGCCTTCCCACCCTCAAAGCCAACCCCCACATAGCCTTATGTCTTTCCCACAGAAGGTGGAGTAATGTCCTCTACCAGCCAGCGATCTCTTGGCAACATCAGGGTCTCAGTTTTTGGCAGAAGAACCCAACCATAACATTATCAAGGTGAAGACCTCAGAGGACAAGCAGGGCTGTTGGCCCTTTGTGGTTGTTGAATATATCCCAAAAACCCACACCCCCACCCAAAAAACCCCCTCACAGCAGAACCTTTTGGCCTAAGAGTTTAGGATGATCCACGGGTGTGTTGGACCTGGCCTTGGCTCCTTGATTTGATGCTGTCTTTCCACGTGACCTTGGGGAAGCCACTTAGTGTCTGATAATTACAGAATCTTAAACTGATAATTAGAGATTCTTAAACTCATAAAAGTGTTACAAGATGGCCAAGGTGGGGTGGAGGTGGAAGAGTCTCCAGAAGTACCTAAACCACATTGATTTGAAAATAAATGTGATGCTTTCAAAAAACGAAATGCCTTTGATCCTCTGGCAGCCTCACCACGTCTCCTGGATCCCTGTCTATGAGAGCAGGAGTGAGCAGAAGACTTCATTCCTCTTGGAATTTCCATATAATTCATCAAACAGGCCCTGAACTGTGAGAGAATGGCATTGTCCCCACAGTGACCCCTCAGCAGCAGGAAAGAATGGGGTTGCACAGGCCCAAGGCACACTTGCAGAAGCACTTTCGCGTCTCGTCCCCCACCATGGGGACAGACAGAGCCCACCCCTCAGGTTGTGCCATCTGCTCTGCCAAAGCCGTAATTCACTGCCAATAACCTTAATTAAAAATATCAATGCTGGAAAAGTGTGCCTGGAAAGTCTGCAGCTCCATTCTGCTTTCCCTCTGATTGCTGGGTAATTGCAGTAATTCCTGTGTCTCAGGGAGGATCACTCCCCAGGGCCTGCCTTCCTGTGCCTCCCAGTGCAAAATCCTTTCTTATTTTCCAGGCTGGCTCTGCCACCAAGGTGGTACCACTTCATTAGGAAGAGGGAGAATGGATTCCAGGCAGAACCCATTACGGACTGGGAATGGGGCCATGCACAGGAGCTGCTGCTGAGCTGCTCATCCAGGAGCTTCCCATGTGCTGGGAGGGGAGGGAGCAGAGGATACACATCCCCCTGCCTGGCAGAGGCCTGCCTTGGCAGCAGGAGATGGAGCAGGAAATTTCCCAGCAGTAGGCTCTCACTCCTCTTCCTCCTCCTCCTCCTCCTCTGGGATCAACTGGAGCAGCAAGGAACATGCAAAGGAGCAAAGAGGAGAAAATCAGGCTCCAAAATGCAGAGGATGGGGGAAATGCTGAGGAAAACGCTCCTTCTGCCCTGTGGGAAAAATGGGCTGAGCTATTTCCACGTGGGAATAACTCCAAGGGAGGAACCACCAAGAGGAAGAGAGAGGAGTCACACGTGCATCCCACCTTTAGCTTCATACTTGTGTAAGAAACACAGAGTCCTCCTCACTGCCGTGTGAGGTCAGGATCTCAGCTGGGATAAACTGGGATGTTTCACTGCCTCTTTCCCCCAGAACATGAACCCCCACTGACTCAACACTGCAGCACGGGGAGTTTTGTATGCAGAAAGATGTGAGAATTTTTAACTATAGAAACATATGGAAAAGCAAATTTAATAGGATGTCTCCCCTTAAGGCAACTTTTGAATTCTGTCTGAGCGTGTCCTCTACCTCTGATCCATCTTTTCCCAGTGTGTCCTGCTTTCAGCACACATCAGAAAAACAGTACATGCCACTGAGTCTTTTCCCTTGGCCTTTCCACCAGGAACTCCATGGCAGTCAGGGAGACCCAGCCCCAGCTCACTGCTGCAGTCCCTGCAGGGATCTCCCCATTTCACAAAACCCGAGGGTGGCTTGGGTTGGAAGGAACTTTAAACACCATCTCGTTCAACCTCTGCCATGGGCAGGGACACCTTTCACTAGCCCAGGTTGCACCAAGCCCCATCCAACCTGGCTTCGGACACTTCCAGGGATCCTGGGGCAGCTGCAGCTTCTCCGTTCTGGATGTTGTCACTCCAGCCAGCCCCTTTCCCACCTGCACAGGAGCCAGGGGAGCAGCCAGTCCTAAGGACAAGCCGAATTTCCCTCTGCCAGTGGTGCGGCACTTGCAGGAGGGGGCTCCCTGGCACAACAAACAAATAAATAACTGATAGCCCAAATTAATCCCTGTTCTCACACAGCCCGTGCAAGCGAAGCCCTCTGTGCTCGCGGTGGGGCAAGTTAATTACCACACTGGCAGCAGATATTCCATGAATCCTGTCAGGATGTGACAGGCCCCGGTGCCGGCACCGTCCTTCCCAGCAGAGCGTTCCCGCCTGGCATTGCTGTCACGTCGCTCCGTGATGAGCCCGTGATGAGCACCCCAGGAGCAGTTCTGATAAAGTTCCCCTATTCACAGGAACTTTTGTCTGCTTTATTACATTACATATTCCTCGGAGACGGGCTGGGAAGGAGGGAATGATTAGTGTTCCATTTGCAAACACGTATTCCTATGTGCAAAGTGATTGCAGAGTATGTGCCCCTATAGCTTTAGGTAAGGCTGGATTTAGCTCCACAAAGAAATATGGAACAGCAGTGTAAGGTATGGAAAATCTCATTCCCTGTCCTTCATAATGTGGTGGGGTAAGAATTGTGGTGAAATCACGTTTTTCCCACTTTATTTTTGAGTACATTTTCACTCAGGAGAAATTTTTATCCCAAATGTTCTGTATTTTTCACAGAGATGTGAAAATGTTTGGGAGCAGCAATTGCTCAGCAAGATGCTGCCTTATGGTACAAGAACCTCCCACCAAGGGGAGTCACACAGAATCCCAGAACGGGCCAGGCTGGAAGGGACCACAGTGGGTCCATCTGGTGCCACCTCCCTGCTCCAGCAGGGCCATCCCAGAGCACATGGCACAGATTGGAATATCTCCAGTGAGGGAGACTCCACACCCTCTCTGGGATCTGTTCAGGGCTGGGCACTGTCCAGGGAAGTTCTTCCTCCTGTCCAGATGGAACTCCCTGGGCTCAGGCCCTGCCCGTTGCTCTGTGCCATTGCTGGGCCCCCGGAGCAGAGCCCGGGCCCTGCTCGGAGCCCTCCCTGCAGCCAGGGACACCCAGGGACACTCAGGGACACCCAGGGCTGAAGGCCCTTCTCAGCCGGGGCTCCTCTCAAGGCTGAGCAGCCCCAGCTCCCTTGGCCTTTCCTGGGCACGGAGATGCTCCAGGCCCTTCCTCATCTCCCCAGCCTCTGCGAGCCCTGCTCCAGCAGCTCCCTGTCACAACAGAAATTAATTCCTGCACATTGGCAATACTTTCCCTCAGGAAAATCTCCTTCCTTGTGAAGATCCAATGTAGCACTGCTCTGTGACAAAAGCCACTGACTCTGCCTGATCCCGAGGCAAAACATCCAATCTGTGCCGCCTGTATTAACTCATTGCATCCAACACCCATCCCTTTCTCCCTGAGTACCTTAAGGAAAAGCATTCCCGGTCCTTAGAATCAGCTTTGCAATGTAGTTCCAGGAGCTGTTTTCTCTACAAACTGCAGCTGGAAAATAGTGCAGTCCTCACCCCTGGAATGCCAGGCTGGCAGTGGGCGATCCCCACGTGCTCCCTCAAGAGACAGGCTCACGGAGCCCTGAGAGCACAGCAAGAAGAGCTGGAATAGGAATGTGAGAGCAGCTTCTGTGGCTGTTCTCAGCTTAGCCAGCAGCTCCCACAGCTCCCAGAGCTGTCCCCACGGGCTGACTTTCCCAGCAGGAGCAGCAGAGCCATGCCACATCCACAGAGCCGTGCCTTTGATCTTCAGGATCCTGTGAGTACCGAGCCTGGGATTTGCATTTTTCAGGAGCAGAGGTACAACAGCTCCAGATGCTTCTTAATCTCTTCATGTTACAGCTGTAAAAAGGCAGGCGAGTTCTTTGAGTGAGCCCTAGAGAGGGAAAAGCCTGACACCATCTTCAGAAATCCTGTTAGCCCCCAAAGTCTAAGTGCCCTGGTCTGGGATGTTCTTTTCCCATGACATTGGCTCTGTGCTAGGGTTGTATTTTTATTTATATTTAATGCACAGACAAAGTTGGCTGCATATTGCTAAAACACCCCACTTTAAGGAGGCTGCAAATAGAAAAGAGGGAGAATCCAGCTTCCCTTTGAATATTCTTTTGATGGAAGAGGAAATAATCATGGTTTCCATTTGTTCCCCTTTAGTGCAGAGGTCTTTGCAGCCCACTGTGAGCAAGACCCTGCAGCTATCGGGGTCTCCAGGTCCTTGTTCCCCTTTCAGCAACTGGAATTTAATCTCTGCGTTTCAGACGTACCCCAAACCTGCTCAGTGTTCCAGAGATGGCAACAGGACTTTCGGAGCAGCAGCCTTTAGGAACAAGAAACAAGGACAACACAACAGCTCTTTTCCATTGAAAAAGTTATTTCTTCACTATTTTTCACAACATCCCTGCTGTGGCTTTGGGGGTTCCAACCCTTGGACCGCGGCTGGGGGACCTTGGAAGCAGCTCCCACCAATCTCCAAGGCAGCTGCCAGCATTTCGCAAGATGAATTTACAAATCATCCATCACCAGCAATTCCAATTATTTAATTAGACCCAAATTACTTTATGTCTTCGAAAACATCACAAATCTTGCTGGAAAAGATCCCGAGCGTGTGTATGGGCTTGCCAGCAAGGAATTGCTCTCTCCTTGCCAAAAGTTTGGGAGCACGGCATTCCTGGCCCCAGTGGCTGGTGGGCAAAGCCAGCGGAAGATTCCAGTGCCTGCCTGGACTGGAGCCTGCGGTGAAAGGGAGTTACAGCCTTCATCCTCCTCCAGCAGAATCCTCTTCCCAGCACGGTCCCTGCAGCCTCTGCTCCTTCCCGCAGCCTTGCCAGGAGCTTTCAGCCCCTCGCTGACAATGGGAGAGCAGCAAAGGCGGCAAAATTCGCTCAATCCTTCCACCAGAAACACAACAAAGCACTCGAGGGCTCTCTGATTTGTTCCAGACCAGGCTGGCCCCCGCAGAGCCACTCAGCCCCCGTGCCAGAGAACACAAACCCATAAAACCCCACACGTCAGGAGCTCCTCCTGCCTCCGGCAGTGCCGGGGTCACGCATCCGAGCTGGGTGGGCTCCTCCGAGCAGCGTCCCCCTGATCCTGGTGGGCCCAGTCCAGCCAGAGCAATTCCAAGCACAGGGAGCCTGGGAACAGCCCTGATCGGGAGAGCAGGCTGATGAGAGACTGGGGCTGCTGGGATGGCTGAAACAATTAACAGCAATCGGAGCCCAGTGGGAACAGGGCTAATGCCAGGATTATTCCCTGGCAAGTCATGCCGGAGGCAGGCATTGATCTGAAAGCTGCACTGGGATGGTGCAGACAGGGAAAGGGGTGCAGGCAGCTCCCATTCCCGAAGAACCCTGCCAGGCACCTCCAGGGTGGGTTTTACAGAGGGGTGCATGCCCTGTGTGTGACACATGTGTCACTTGTGGGCAGCACTCTGCTCCTCCCTGCCTGGGGGACACCTTTGTAAGTCATGGTGCCATGAAAGCCCAGTTAAAAGCACCCCCCAGCTTTACATGTGGGTTCCTTCAGGGAAATGGAAGAATAATAAAGTCCCCAAAATGTGGCAAGACACCCAGAAAGTTGTTCATGAGGTGGAATAGGAAAATAAACCCAGGGGCAAATACTCCATCCTCCGCCTCAGAAGAAAATCAGAGGCGCTGCCTTATCCCAGTCTTGCCAATTGCTGAGGCCGTGGCTGTCCCTGGATCCCTGGAAGTGTCCAAGGCCAGGTTGGACAGGGCTTGGAGCAACCTGGGATAGTGGAAGGTGTCCTTGCCCATGGCAGGGGGTGGGACTGGATGGGCTTTAAGGTTCCTTGCAACCCGAATCCATCTGTGGTTCCACATAGCCCTGGATAAATACAGAGAAAAGAGGGGAGGCCCTTGGGAGAAAGGGTGGATTTGAATACATATCACAATTCCTACTCTACAGTTTGGTTTGTCCAACAGGAAGAAGAAAGACCAGGAAGACAGAGGTGTGGAGACCCAGAGCCAGCTCCAGAGGACCTGGAAGCGGAGCAGATGCTGGGAGGCAGCTCGTGTCCCTAACCGAATCAATCCGGGTAGAGCTGAGCCAGCCCTGCCACAGGCACACACTACACAGTCAGGAGAGGCTCACAGCTCCGGGATTCCTGCCCCATCCTCCTCCTCAAAGGCACTTCATCACCTGCAGCCCCACAGCTGGTGATCTGCCTGCACTGGAAACACGGGGATCTGGGAGAAATTCAACCAAATGCTCTGAGCACTGCATTCCAGAGCTGCCTCTCAGGAGGCAACTCTGTTAGGGAGAACTCACTGCAGACTGTAACTAAGCTGTCCAAATAGCTGAGCGCAGTCTGTTTTCCCCAAAATCCATCGGAAATCTAGCTCCACATACTCCTGCTTCTGCTTCCAGATGTGTTTGGGAGCAGGGAAGCCTCCTGCTACCTGAGCTCTGCACCTTGGACAGACCTTGTGTGCCCGAGTCATTCCAGCCACGGAGAAAGGCCACGTTGGCAGCAAAACATTTGCAGGCAGCTGCAAACCCGCTGACCTCCATAGTCCTGGTCCTGCTGCACTCTTTTCCATTTTTTCCCTCTGTTTTTTAATCAACGTGCCTCGCACGATAGATCAAAGGACTTAAAAGCCAAGGGAAGGTGCTCCAGCTCTTGGCAGGAGCAGGGAATGAGACAGCCAGTCCCGCCTATGCAGGCAGCCCAGAGGGGCTGCAGAAATTCATTTAAAAATCACATTGCAAGGTTTGAACAGTGCCATTTGTTTCAGCCTCTCATTCTCAGCTCCTCCATTTTCCTGTTCAATCGCAAGGAAAGAGCCCCACGGCCAAGAGGTCCCACCCAGCTCCAGATCCTCAGGCTCCGGATGCTGGGCTGCTCCAGCCCCGGCTGCCTCCTGCAGATCCCCAGTGCTCAGGGAGAGCCACCGTGCAATTAATTCTCTTGCAATAATAGGGCAGCACCAATTACCGAGCAGACTCTTGTAGCAATAAAAATATAATATACTGAGTCTGACTTGCGAAGTCCCGGCACTAAATGTCTCTCTTTTGGAGGACTTCCATCTTTATATTCCTGCCTCTTATCTCCTCTTCCTTTTTTTTCAGCCTAATGCGAGCCTCACTTCCAGAGCATTCATCCCAGAGCTATAAATTCCCCCTCTGAGCCATGTCAGACCCAGCAGTCCTTTGGTGGGATTGGGAACACTGAGTTTCATCCATCCAGCTTTTGGCTCATGCCCAGCGGGGAGGTCTTGCTCTTCCAAGGCATTGGAAGGGGAGAAAAAGGTCCAGCCAGGATGATGGGGATCCAGGATGGATTTAATGGAGAAAACTACAGGAAAGACACAATTCTGGAGGGCCCCTGCCTGGAAATCTCTGCCACAGCAAGGCTGGGTGGCACTTAATGGCAGTAGGGGATGGGAGAGGGCAGGTCCAAGGAAAAGGGACTGACTGTTCCAGGGGAGGGCCCAGCAGGATTTCCAGGTGAACTGAAGGGTTCCCAGCAGTAACACGGCTCTGACAGTGCCTGCAGGGGTAATTCCCTTCCACCATCCCTCTGTGAGGCTCACTGGAAAAACTACAAACTGCTCCACCCTGCCTGGGCTTAAGGGATGCTTTAGTCTGGGCTTTATAATGCTGTGTTTTGCTGGAAGGTTCATGCTTGGCCCAGCCCAGGCTCCCAAAATACGCCACGGTGTCCTCATGCTCCCCGTGGTGTCAGCAGGCAGAGGGCTCTGGGATCAGCATTTCCTGATTACAAGGCACAGGGCTCTGGGATCGGCATTCCCTGATTACAAGCCATTATCCCGCTTTCCCTTCCACTTTGGCACAGCCATCTCCAGATGTTGTGTTTGTTTGCTTTTACACCGACTGATCTCCAGAGCCTGCAGAATCCTCACCTCCAGCCTGACCCTGCTGAGCAGGTTTTGGACAAGACCAACCTTGCAGATTTAGTCTTTGTTTGCCAATTCCCTGTAAACACACACTGCCATGGTTCAGCTTGCTGCCTCCTCCCCTCTCTGCCTCCCATCTCTCAACTCTGAGAGGATATTCCCCTCCCCAGCACTGCTGGATTCCTCAGAGCCCCACAGATTTGCCCATGACAGGTTTTCCATGTCACACCAAAGGGCACAAAGTTCTTGGAAGCCGAGCACAGATCCTCAGTGGGATTTCTGAGCCCGGGAGAAGCAAGACCTGAGACAAAAGGAAAGAATGATCCCCTGTGGCCGAGCAGGGAAGGTGGGGTGTTCCCAGGTGGGGTGTTCCTCCTGGCAGCACACCTGTGCACGGAGCGTGGGCCAGTCTTTGCTTTGGGCAAAAAATTGGGCTTTTCAAAGCTCAGATGAACGCGCTCTTCAAGTAAAGTTGCTGGAAGTGAAATTCTGATGAGGCTTCAGCACCCTGGTGCCTGCAGACAGCCTCCTGCTCGATTCACTGCTCTGTCATGCTTGTTACTGGGAAATGAATTCCCTTCACACTGACATTTCATAGACTTCCTGATCCAGCACATAATGAACACCCCGCCAGCCCTGGCAGCCTCTTGCCAAACTAACTTTTATTACCTGTTTTCTCATTATTGTATTTAAATTTCCTGGTTTGTTGTCGCTGTGGCTCTTTTTTTTCCCCTTGTTAGAAGAGAAAGAGCAGGGTAAGATAACAAATCTCCCCAGCAGGGTCCTGCACTGGGGAGCACAGATTCCCAGTGTCCCAGCCAGCCCTCAGGGCTGCCCAGGATGAGGCAGCAGCACTTGCAGGCAGCTGCAGAGGCTGGAACAGGGACAAATGATGTGGTGCTGAAGCACCTTGCCAGCATTAAGCACACAGCAGTGCTGGCTGTGTGATCCTACACCTTCCTGACCCGGGGCTAATCACATCTCTGCCATCAGCAGGGCACTTACACCTCATATCCCTGACATTAGGATGACTTATTCCACACTTTTAGACTTATTTGCTTTCACTCTCCTACAGCGTGTAACATAAGAGAGTGGCAGTGCTCAGCAGTGGCTCCCGGGCATTAGAGCTGAAAGACTCCTAATGAAAACCTGGAGAAGCTGGAGAATCATCCCTGCAGCACTCCAGCTACAGGCTCGAGCACTGAGCTGGCTGCTGGCGCCTGCTGGCTTTATTTTGGGCTACATGCATCCCTGAGAACTCTCTTCTGGGATGGGAATGGGCCTTAGGGGCCCAGCAGCAAGTGAGATCATCCCTCTGGGATCATGGCCATCCAGTGGAAGTGGGCACCTCCTCAGACCTTTCCCTCTGGTCTAGAACATCAAATAAACAGAACAGACCTCTCTGAAACACTGTGGCAGGAGCCCGAGACACCTGAAATAACAGTGAGAAGTGACAAATGCTCCCAAGAGGGGTTTTCCTTCTCTCCCTGCTTGACACTTCACTGTCGTCTTCTCCGCAGAAAAGTCTGATGCCTTTGCACCTTGTCTGATCTCCCTTTAAAAACCCCGCAGCCTCATGGAGAGGGGAACCTGTTTTGTTAAGCTTTTAAAGGGCCATGAATGTAGAGATTAAAAAAACCAAAACCCCAAGGAGCAGAACAAAGAGCCATGTGCGATTTCTCTGTTAACAATCAGACACCACAGTAGGAAACAGAGACCTCTCAACATGAACAAACCTCTCATTTTCCCCTCCATTTCCAGGAGAATGGCTAGAGCACATCCCTGTGGGAGATCTGTCAACCTGGACACCCAGTCTGAGGGACCCTGCAAGGGGCAACGTGCAATTATGTGTTTAATTATGAAGTATCACCTTCATTTGAATATTCGCTCTGCTAATTGTGTTGTTAAGCCCCTAATTCTTGTTGGAGCAACCTGGTCTAATGGAAGGTGTCCCTGCCCACAAAAGGGGTGGAACTGGGTAGAACTTTAATGTCCCTCCCAACCCCCAACCCAAACCATTCCATGATTCCTCACATTTGAGTTCTCCCCGTGTTGCTGCCGCTTGCTGCTCCTCCCCGTGCCTTTCCCAGCTCCTGGAGGTCCTGTGTGAGGTGGGGGTGTGGAATTGCACTGAGCAGACAAGTCACAGAGCCCTGGCTGTAGCCTCTGTTCTATTCCCGGATCCTTTCCCACTGATCCTCTTGCTTTTGGAGAGCTGCAGGGCTGTGCCACACCGTTTCCACAGAACAATTTAGAGTGTCCCTGAGGAGCGAGAGCCCGCCTCAGAACTCACCATTTGCATGAGGAGTGATGAGTGCCTGTCCCCACGTGCATTCCTGCCTTCCTCCACATTGGATTCTCCAGTTTATTCCCGGTCACTCCATCCCATGGGGCGCTTCCCTTCCTGACCACCCTTTCTTGGCATCATCTACCTCCACATTCCATCCTGACTGACCTTCCAGACCTCTACTGAGCACAGGGAACCGGGAACAAGCTGCAGGCACACGGATCCCTGCAGGGCACTGCTGCTGGCCTCCCTCCCTCCCTTGGTGAGGGGCTCTTCCTGCCTTTCAAGTGCTGATCCATGGGATGACCTTTCCTCTCAGCCCACAGGGGCTTAGCATCCTTAAGCTGCTTCGCTGAGGAAAGTGATCAAAAGCCTTCCAGAAATCTAAGTGGATTTTGTCCACTGGATTTACCTCGTCTACACACCCTGTGATGCCTTCAAAGATTCCTGAAGAGATTTGTGGAGCCTGATGCCTGCCCTTTGCGAAGGACATCCTGTCCCAGTTATCCAGGCACCTGTTGATCCTGTCCTTTCTTTCTTCCAGTTATCCCAGTTCAAGTCTCCAAGTCTCTGGACCAGTTGTGCCAGAGGAGATTTGGATTAGATACTGGGAAAATTTTTTCATAAAAAGGGTTGTAAAACGCTGGCACAGCTTCCCAGGGCAGTGGTGGAGTCACCATCCCTGGAAATGTTCCAAAAACCATGTGGATGTGGCACCACATGGGTGAGTGGAGAATGCGGGGGTGCTGCTGGGTTGATGGTTGGACTTGTTGATCTGAGAGGGCTTTTCCAACCTTAATGATTCCATGACTGTAAGAAGGAAAAGGTGGGCACAGCAGGCTCAGAGCAGACATGATCAAACTGCCAGAGGGCAGGGCTCAATGGGATATTGGGAAGGAATTGTTCCCAGTGAGGGTGGGGAGGCCCTGGCACAGGGTGCCCAGAGAAGCTGTGGCTGCCCCTGCATCCCTGGAAAGTGTCCAAGGCCAGGCTGGATGGGGCTTGGAGCACCCTGGGACAGTGGAAGGTGTCCCTGCCCATGGCAGGGGGTGGGACTGGAGGAGTTTTCAGGTCCATCCATCCCAACCCATCCTGGCATTCCAGGAAACGGCTGCAGCACAGGCCCTGTGGGACTGGAGGAGTTTTAAGGTCCCTGCCAGCCCGAACCATTCTGGGATTCTGTGATGCAGAAGTCACAGCACAAGAACTCTTCCAATACTTTCCCCCTCAAAAGAAACGTAGATCCCATGACTAAACATTGCTACCCAGGCTGATTTCACTGTTTTACCCCACACTCTTCCATCCCTGACACAGATCACTGGTGAGGGGCGGGAGGAGCTGAGCTCCAGAGGGAATGAGCGTGGGAACAGCTGGTGTTTGCTCCCAGCTCCTCCAGCACGGGCCCCACATCCATCCTCTCCATGGGCACTGCCAGGGCACAGAGTCCTCTTTGGGAATGACTCCCTCAGGACAGCACCTCAGGGACCTGCATCTCCACAGCAGCCCAGGAACAGCTCCCCCAGCTCTCCCAGCAGCAGCGGCCAGTGTTTCCGCAGGCGGGGAGCGGTTCATTATCCTCAGGGCTCAGCGGAGCACGTTCCCATGGAAACAGGGAGCCTTTTCATGTCTGTTGACAGCTTTGGAGAGTTTTTTCTCTCAAATGCTTGGACACAGAACAGGTGTCTCCAAGCCAGGCAGTGAGCAGATAGTGCAGAGCCAGCGCAGGCCGATAATGAGACAAGTGTTCGTCTGAGATGAAACATTTTCACCCGGCGAGGGAGCTGGGCCGGAATGGCACAATCCGTGCTGCAGGGACACCGAAACCATGGGAAAGGGGGACAGGCTGCCCACACACCCAGCACAGCACCCTGGGAGCAGGGATGCGGCTCCTGCTGCCCTCTCTCCACCCCACAAGCACTGTGGCAGGGCTGGGAATCGGCCTCAGCGTCCCGGGACCGCTGGCAATCCATCGCTGCTGGGAGAGCTGGCAGGATGCTCCTTAACCTGGCTGAGCAGCAGGAGTGAGCTGCTTGCAAAGCAGCAAATCCCCCATCTTGCAGGGCTGGATTTTCAGTGAGCTGGACTGAAGGGAAAGGGTGGAATAACAAATGTGCAGTGGCCACGTCTCCCCTCGCTCAGGGCAGCCATGACATGGCGGCCAAACTGGAGCCGAACACCAAATATCCACCTCCTCTGTTTTGTTTCTCCCACAGCTCAGGTTGTTCCAGGGCCTGAGCTCAGCCAGGAGCACTGAGTCATTCTGCACAGAAAGATCCATAATTGTTGATGTGGTGTTCCATCAAAAATCATGTCCAGGACCTATCCAGGTTTCCATGTCAGGTGCTCCGAGAGCGGCCCGTGCCAGGTTGAAATTGTCTGTGCAAATTGCATTGTGCTCACACATTGTGCTACAGCCTCATTACCCAATTGCCTCCTATTTTTCCCCCTCAAACACCTGTCTTGTTTGTGGAATGGATAATTGTTCACTGTAGACTTTTATCACCCTAATTATTATTTAGCCTACAACATCCAAGCCGCATCTCAACAAACAGAGAACTGCTTGTTTCCTCTCCAGTCTGGCTTCACTTTTCTGAACAATGTAGTTGAAAATATTTCATTTCTCAGCACATCGTGTATACATGATTTCAGATAGAAATGATTTTATATATAAATTCATTTCCCAGCAATGTCACATATAAAAATGAGAAGCTGAGGACTCAGAGATTAAAGCCCAAGCTCCTGAATTTACCAAGCAGTTTTTTGCTATTCCAGGTGTCACCAGGCTGACGAACTCCGGAGCATTTATCATCCTTCAGCCCTGACTGCGCCGAGTCAAACCTCCTGTAAACTCCTGACGAGTTATCTGCAGTTCCCCACATCAGCTCTGGATCTGCATGCCCAAGGCGAGGATGCAGCTGCTGCTACCTTCAGCTCCTTGCCTGGCATCACAGAGGACGCATGGATAGAGATTCCCATCTTCCCACACCTTGGCTCTGGGAGGCTGCTCCAGCCTGGCCCTGGCATCTCTGCTCCGTGCCCTGAACCCCCTGATCCTGCACAGTGCAGGGATCATCCATCCCCAAATCCATCCCAAGCCCAGAGCTGCCCCGAGGACGGAGCTGCTGGAGGATGAAACACGCTCTCCATTTCATCTTTTTATCCAAATGGAATGAGAGAGGCGCAGAGCTGGAGTTGTTTTCTGAATGAGAGAACTGCTCGGGGTCAAGTGAAAGGTCTCATTTTTAGATCAACCCTCTTTGTTTCAAACTGCTTAGTGCAAAATTCATTCCAATTCAAAGGAAAATCAACCCCACAGCCAGGGAGCAATGCGGAATGGTCATGGTGAGAGCCCTGTGCTGCCAGGATTAAAGGCATTTTGGACATCAATACAATTTCACATGGAAAAAAAAATATCACCTTAATTCAAGCCTTATTTTACAACAGCAGTTGGTGCAAGGAAGGCTTCTAAGCCTCTCTCATTGCAAGCACTGAGCAAGGTGCAGAATAAATAATGTGTGGCCATGGTATTGGAGGGCGTGCAAGAGAACACCTGCAGAGAGCAGATAAAATAAAGATCTGTCCCCAGCTGCCTAAATCCAGGCATGAGGCCACACCTTGAGTGCTGTCTGCAGTTTTGGGTGGTTCATGACAAGGACATCAAGGGGCTAGAGCGTGTCCAGGGAAGGGAACAGAGCTGGGAAAGGGGCTGGAGCACCAGGAGAGGCTGAGGGAGCTGGGAAAGGGGCTCAGCCTGGAGGAAAGGAGGCTCAGGGGGGACCTTGTGGCTCTGCACAACTCCCTGACAGGAGGGGGTAGCCGGGGGGGGTCGGGCTCTGCTCCCAGGGAACAGGGACAGGAGGAGAGGGAACGGCCTCAGACTGGGCCAGGGGAGGCTCAGGTTGGACACCAGGAGGAATTTCTTCATGGAAAGGGTGCTCAGGCCTTGGCAGGGGCTGCCCAGGGAGGTTTGGAGTCCCCATCCCTGGAGGTGTCCAAGGAATGCCTGGATGTGGCACTCAGTGCTCTGGGCTGGTGACAAGGTGTGGATCTGTCACAGGTTGGACTCGGTGATCCTGGAGGTATTTTCCAGCCTCAGTGATGCTGTGGCTCTGTGATTTTAAGTCCCTGTCCTTGACAGGTCAAATTTATCACACTTCTCATCACAGCAGTTCCTTTTTTTTTTTGAGTTTCACTGGAACCTTTCTGCATCCCGGCCTGAAAATCTGGGAAATGACTGGCAGAGAGCATGCCACAGGGATCTCCTCCATGTGGGCACCCTCAGAGCAGAGTTTGGGTGTTTCAAGGTGGTGACAGGCCCTACACAACTTTCCTGGTCCCCAGAAAAAGTTGTTCCATGCCTGTTTTGCTTGCAGGGGGACATCAGGGGGATGCTGCACTGTGTTGCTGCTGTCACGATGACAGAGAGAGAATGGAGTCGCTGCATGCAAAACATTGGGAAGAGAGGGTTAAAACTGAGAAAAACAACAAAGTCATCCCTGAAAAAACAAGACTGAAAGGGAGATGAATGGCATGAGCAGTGAGGACATGGAAAAAGAAAAGAGGGAACACCTGGGGAAGGAAGATGAGAAGAGCTTCTATAAAACTGGCTTTTCACTCTCTTTGGGGTAACGGGGGATTTGTGTGCCCTGCCCTGACTGCTGAAGTCATTTCCCAGCTTTCACCAAAGGACTGGCAGGGTTTTTCCCTGCACCTCCATCCCCCCCAGTGCTCTGGAAGCCTCTTTCCCATAGCCAGACAAACCAGAGGCAGCCTCCGCCAAGCACTCCACAGTTCTTCTCCATTCGGGATCTGAAGCACCCCAAAACCTCTGGGTGTCCTCAGCCCCACCAGCCCTGCTCACTGCCACACCTCTGAGCAGCTCTGCTCTGCATTCCCACCTGGCTGCACATTCCATGCTCCCCTCCTCTCCCTTTGCCATCCCAGAGCCTCTCCCACACTGGGTTACACCACAGCTTCCTGTGATGGGTGTTGGGAGAGGGGCTGGAAAGCTGTTGGGTCTCCAGCACTTCCCAAAATCCCAGTCCAGCCTGCTGATGGGAGGTGGTGCAGCTCCACGCCGTGCAGCACGTAAGGAATGTACTCTGCCTGGAGAGGGATGGATTTGCTGTCTCTCTCAATTCCACTCGAGGACGGTGGGTCCCATCCCTGCCATTCCCAGCTCTCTGGTGGCCAAAAGCACACAACAAACCACAATCCCACTCCTTCAGAACGAGATCCAGAGCTCTGAACCTGTTTCAAAGGGGACTTACAAAATATCCGTGGTTCATGAGATGAATTCCCTTCTGCTTATTATTCAGCTCAGCTGTGGTTAAACCAATTTAGGCTACACAACATAAGAGTTATTAAAAAAGATCTGTGCCTGTCAACTTTTCATTACATTACTGCTCGACATTCACCTTGTACAAAATAAAAAAAAATAAATAAGGAGAGGAAAAAAAAATCGGAGGAGACTTTAAAATTAAACTATGTTAAAGTGTAAACCAGGCACGGAAGAGGAAGAAATTAAAACGCTATCACTGGAACACAGCTTGCACCTCTTCCCTCTCCCAGCCCCAGCCAGCCCTTGGAGCCCAAGGGCATCCAACAGCAATCCAAGGAAGCAGAGCACTGCTGTGTGGGTGTGTTTGCCCCTCACACAGATCTCACTGCTGGGGCACTTTGTGCCCTCCTGGAGGGGGTCACATCCTCAGGGAGAGGCTGGACCGGGCACAGTTTGTTGCCAACAAACCCTTCACACCCCCGGCACCGACCTGCGGCCCTGAAGGCTCTTCCCCGCCCCAGGAGGAGCTTCCCTCTCCTGTCCTCATCCCGGGCAGCAGAGGAGGAGGGAAGCGCTGCCCTTCTGTGCCCCAAAGGGGTCGTTTTCCTTCCGCAGCACAGCAGCCAAATTGCCGTTCTTTATGTCTCACCCGGTGTTTATTGTCTCGGAGAGCATCGCAGTAAAGCTGCCCCTCTCTGGCTGCTGGGCAGGGCTGGGCCATCCCGCTCTGCATTCCTGCTGGAATTGTCCATCCACCTGAACGGGCAACTGCCTGCAGCTTCCTCCGGAGGGGCAGCACCAATCTCTGCTCTCTGGGACGAGGGACAGGACCCAAGGAATGGCTGGAGCTGTGTCAGGGAGGTTTAGGTTGGATCTCAGGGAAAGGTTCTTCCCCAGAGGGTGCTGGGCACTGCCCAGGCTTCCCAGGGAATGGGCACAGCCCCGAGGCTGCCAGAGCTCCAGGAGCGTTTGGACACCGCTGCCAGGGATGCCCAGGGTGGGGTTGTTGGGGAGTCTGTGCAGGGCCAGGGGTGGGACTGGATGATCCTGGTGGATCCATTCCAGCTCAGGAGATTCCTTGAGTGTGTGATCAGTCAGGCAAAGCCATGCCAGGGCTTGGGGACAGGAGGAAGGGGAGCTCACACAGAGGTGCCTCTCATGCACCGAAGCTTAAGAGAATGAAGACTTGGAGTGCATCCACAGCTCTTCCAGAGCCTGCTCAGTCTCTCCAGGGAGCTCATCCTTGCAGTCCCGGGAGCAGCAGGCGTGCCAACAATCCCATCTTCTCACTCAGAAAGCAAAGCGGAAGGTGGCAAGTGGTTCTCCAGGAGAAAAGGACAAGGCCAGCCCAGCACAGAGCCCTGAGCACTGCCCTGCCCTTCCCCTGGCCAGGAGCCATAGGGCCGTGCAAGCAAAGCCTTGCCCTGTTCTACTCCAGGATTATTTGTCTGCATTTGATGCCAGATGAAATCCGAGTTCAGCCCCTCTAAACATCCTGGTTTGCAGGAAAAGGGACTCACTTTTCTCCCTGACACCTCAGAAGGCAAATGAAGGAGGCGAGAGCTGCATATTTTGGTTATTGGCTGTTCCACTCGAGTGAAACTCCACAATTGGACGAGAGCAGGAGGCGCCTGCTCCGAGCAAACACGCGGCTGTGAACACACCGACAGGATAATCCCCGTGGGGAATTACGGCTTCGCAGGGCAGGGGGGAAATCCAAACCTCCCGGTGACGAGAAAGGAGACGGAGCAGGGAAATAAAGATGGGGAACTCCAAGCTTTCCATCAAATCAGATCACTCAGCTGGGCAGAACAATTCCAAGGAGCCCAGCCAGCGAGTGCTTCACGGTGATTGTTTCACCAAAGACCGAGACCAGAGCCTGCTTGAAACAACTCGAAAAGGTTTTCAGGTGTTTGAGAATGAAGTCACTTACCTGGTGGAGCCTTTTCCCCCACACAACCCCCCCCGAGCTGTGGTGGAGCAGCAGGTTTTTGTTAGCGCTGCCTCTTACAGGTGCTCACGGGTTTAAGGAGAGATAAAGCAAAACTAAAGCCTTTGTTTGCGACGGAATTGGCCATCAGAGACCTGATCCTCCAACCCTTCTGCCTACAAGAGGGTTTTCCTCACTTGGCAGTTCCTGCCCGAGAAGGGCGTGGGGCTGGGACCAGGATTGTGCTTTTCCCAACCGGGGATGGAGCATGGGCTGCAGCCAGGGCCGGCCTGAAGGCAGCAAACTTCCCAGAGCTGGCATCAGGAAGGCACCGTGTGCTAAATGTGAATCCAGGGCTGCATTCCAAGCGTGCATCCAGGATTTGGGATGGAGCAGCACCCACCTGCTCCTCTGCAGGAGTCCTGTACCCTCATTTGCAGCTCTATCAGAACTCAGAGGACAGAAACACTCCCAGAGGGAGGGGACAGGCAGGTGCCAGTGGGAATTATGCTAAGATGAGCCAGATTCCACAAGGATGTGAGCATTCCACGGCATCCCACATGTGAAATACATCCCAAGTGTGAAATATATTCCATGTGTGAAATATATCCCAAGAGACATTCACGGCCACTCATCCCAGGCTCAGGGGTCCTGTGAGCCTGAAGGGTCAGCAGGAGTTTGAGGTGTCGCAGGATCACCATAACTTTTCTCTGGTGGGTTTTTGAGCTGCTTCCTCTGACCAGGATTTGTGTATTTTGCCTGTCCCTGGGAGAGAGGAATCGCTGTTGCTTTGTTATCAGGAAGGGTAGAAAAGGTCTATTTCTCCTCTGGAGCAGGGAATGGGGGGTGACCACTCCCCTCTCCACTCCCCAGGAGAGGAACAGATCTCTGGAGCAGGCTCTGCTCTCCGAGCACTCCCTGCTGCCGGTGCCCAAGGGATGAAAATCTGGGACTGCAGCATCCCCATCCCCAATAATCTATTCCTAAGGGCCTATCCATAAACTGGAGGGACAATCTCTGTGGAGAATTAGCCCAGCGTTAGAGCAGAAACAGCAATTCCTCAAGCACCGAGAGCACCTAAAGACTTAAATGCTGCGAGCAGTTGCCAGGAAGCACATTTAATTGGAGTAATACTCCCACTGAGCAGATAACAGGATAAACTTCACAAAATAGGATAATGCATGAGGAAGATTTACAGCCAATATTTTGGTCGGGTGTTTTGTTGCATTTCTACACAGTCTGTGTGCTCACAAATGTTAATTTTCTCCTATTCTGTGTGCTCACATCTGTTGATTCCCTCCAGAAAGCAGATCCCAGAGTCTTCCACAGCGTCTGATTAGCAGGGAAAGAGCAGTTAATGTCTGTGGTTCCGCTCCCGACTGGAAAAAACCTGTCCCATTAATGGGAAGCCCTCAGGGCAAGAGAAACAAAGATATTTATGGCCTGGAGAGTTCCTGCCTAAAGAACCAAGCCAAAGCTACATCCCAAAGGCACGGATCCACCAGGTTTTCCTCCAAAAAGCAGAGCTTTTGGCGCTGGGCTTCGTGAGGATGGAGCCAGCCAGAGGTAGGGAAAAATTCTCTCAGATTCATCAGATGATTGTCTTTTAAAGGAATATTGAAAATCTGTATTTTAGAGCAAATCCAACATGCTATCTGGAACACTGCCGTAACCTGCAGCACTTTTCCAGGAATTGTTTCACTTACATCCACACCTGAGGGTTTTGAATTCCAAGAAACTCCAAATCTAAAGGCAAAATCAAGAGGTTTCCTCAGTGACTCAACGATGATCCCTATTAAAGAAAGGAGAAACTTTCCCGTCTGCAACTCCTCACTCACATCCAGTTGCTGTTGTATTTTCCAGCTTTAGCTGCTTAACTCCAGCTTCCCACCTATATCATGTCTATATTGTGACTCAAATGTCTCAGTACCCCTCAGGGTAGGCAACGGCCGCCATTCCCTGTTCACAGGCAGGGAAATGAAGGATAAATCCACTGCCTTTTGGAGGTTCTGGAGCTCCCTATGTGCACCTCTACTGCTCCAACCCATCATTTATCTCAACTTGCCATGCAACTGCTGCTCTTACCTTGAAGCCACCTCATCAGCCACATCAACCAAGCACCTGGGAAGCTCCAGCCGCTTCCTGCTCCAAGGCTGCCATGGGAGGGATCACTTTTCAGCCCCACTGTGTTGGTTTTGCACAGCCTGGTTTTTGGTAGCAGGGGGCCACAGAGGTGGCTTCTGTGAGAAGCTGCTGGAAGCTTCCACCATGTCCAGCTGAGCCAATCCCTGGTGGCTCTGAAGATGGACATGTGGCTGGCCAAGACTGGGTCAATTGGAGGTATCGGTGATGCCTCCATGATAACCTCTTTAAGAAGAAAATCAAAACAAAGGGCACACAGTTGTTTTTTCTTCTAGCTGGAGAAGAGGAGGAGGTGAGAACGTGAGGAACAACAACATGGAGACACCAAGGGCAGTGGAGAAGGAGGAGGAGGAGGTGCTCCAGGTGCCGGAGCTGAGGTTCCTCTGCAGGCCGTGGTGATGACCATGGTGAAGCAGCTGTACCCCTGCAGCCCATGGGGATCCACTGGGGATGCAGAGATCCACCTGCAGCCCCTGGGGATCCATGGGGGACGCAGAGATCCACCCACAGCCCATGGGGATCCACAGGGGGTGCAGAAATCCACCCGCAGCCCCTGGGGATCCACGGGGGATGCAGAGATCCACCCGCAGCCCGTGGGAATCCACGGGGGATGCAGAGATCCACCCGCAGCCCGTGGGGATCCATGGGGGATGCAGAGATCCACCCGCAGCCCGTGGGAATCCACGGGGGATGCAGAGATCCACCCGCAGCCCGTGGGGATCCATGGGGGATGCAGAGATCCACCCGCAGCCCGTGGGAATCCACGGGGGATGCAGAGATCCACCCGCAGCCCGTGGGGATCCATGGGGGATGCAGAGATCCACCCGCAGCCCGTGGGAATCCACGGGGGATGCAGAGATCCACCCGCAGCCCGTGGGGATCCATGGGGGATGCAGAGATCCACCCGCAGCCCGTGGGAATCCACGGGGGATGCAGAGATCCACCCGCAGCCCGTGGGGATCCATGGGGGATGCAGAGATCCACCCGCAGCCCGTGGGAATCCACGGGGGATGCAGAGATCCACCCGCAGCCCGTGGGGATCCATGGGGGATGCAGAGATCCACCCGCAGCCCGTGGGAATCCACGGGGGATGCAGAGATCCACCCGCAGCCCGTGGGGATCCATGGGGGATGCAGAGATCCACCCGCAGCCCGTGGGGATCCACGGGGGATGCAGAAATCCACCCGCAGCCCGTGGGGATCCATGGGGGATGCAGAGATCCACCCGCAGCCCGTGGGGATCCACGGGGGATGCAGAGATCCACCCGCAGCCCACGGGGGTGGTGCCCACGCTGGCGTGGGTGGATGCCTGGAGGAGGCTGTGATCCAGTGGGAGACCTGGTGGAGAGAGGGTCCTTGCTTCCAGGCTGGAGCAGCCTGTCCTTGGAGGACTGCACCCCATGGAAGAGTGACCCACGCCGCAGCAGTTCTGGGAGGACTGTTGCCCGTGGGAAGGACTCATGCTGCAGCAGTTTTGGGAGGACTGCTGCTCGTGGGAGTGGACCCACGCTGGAGCAGTTCACGGAGAATTGTCTCCCGTGGGAGGGACCCCACGGCCTCACAGGGGAAGGACTCCTCTCCCTGAGCAGTGATAGAAACCACAGGTGGTGAACTGACCAAAACCCCCACGCCCTGTCTCCCTGCACCGCTGTCAGTGGGAAGGAGGGAGGGGTTGGGGGAAGAAAAGATGTTTTTAAGGGCTTATTTTACTTCTCATTATCATCCCCTGACTCTGTTAGTAATAAATTCACTTTCCAAAACTTTGAGCCTGTTTTTCCCTTGGAGTGTTTTCTCCCAGTCCTTATCTCACTCATGAACCCTTCATTAATTTTTTTCCCCCTCTGCCCAGCTGTGGCAGGGGAGGGTGAGCGAGCGGCTCTCAAGGGGGTCTGGCATTGGGCCAGTGTCAAACCAGGACAGACACATAACACCAAAATTTAGTGCTGAGGCTGAAAGGGCTTTCCAAGGCTCTGCCAGCAAGAAGCATGAATTCAGTAGAGGGACTGAATTCCAGGCAAGCACATATCTATTCCTAAGGAATTGGCACTGAGCACCAAAAGCAACAGGTGTGGAAAAGAAACTGGGAAAATTGCTATGTAGGAATTGCTGGAGAGTCAACTGGGTGGGAAGCATTTCCTGATCCTTTCATTCAAGGGGTACATTTGTGCACCTGAGTTCTGGCTGCCTTAATCCCTGGTTTGGTTTTCATCAGCTCTTGGACATTTTTCTGGCTTTAGCATTGAAGTTTTCTGGCATTACCATAAATCCCAGGAACTGTGAGGAACCTGTATGTGCATGTACAGGAGCCACCTGGGATGGTGGAAGGTGTCCCTGCCCATGGCAGGACGTGGAATAGAGGAGATTTAAGATCCATTCCAACCCAAACCATTCCGTGATTGATGATCCCAGGACCATCAAAAGAGGGAAACGAAGAACCCCATTGAACCTGCCTCAGTGCAAACCACGGTAAAACCTTCCCCTGTCCCCCCTTCCCTGCTCAGAATCCAGCTGGATCCTTCTTACTCCATACTTTCTGCTTCCTGCAATTCCAAGCACCCGGAGAAGGCTCCAGCAACACTCGCAATATTTTATCTCCAATGACCAATAATAACCAAGGTCAAAATCAAGCAGCTGACCCGGATCCAACCTCCCTTGTATCTCCCTGCTTCATTGCCTCCCCATTTCTCTCTAATCCCAGCTGGAAATAGATCTTTTCCTGCCTTGGCCACAGCTGTTAATTTGTGTGTGTGTGTGTTGTTATTTATTATTTAGCACAGCAAAGCACCTCATGAAGCAGCTCTCATGAAAGGCACTACATAAAAGGAAGCTGCTTCTGAATATTTTAGGAACCCAGCATTCTGCTATTGATATTCTAATTCCATTTGTTTGAGAATCAAGTCAGGCCCCAACAGGTTATTCAACAAATTAATAAATGTTGCGGCTTTTGTCTTCCGGAGGGTTTGTAGCTCCTGGGATTTGCACTTTCATGTTTTTCCTCTGGTAAAGTCTGCTGCGTTTGTTTGTTCAAGAGAGGAGCCCTGATGTTCTCGTGTGATCCCCTGGCTCCAACAGCTAGGGCTTGGAAAGCAAACAAACACTGAAGGATACTGAGGGAAATCGGAAAATCAGGGATCGGCCACCCTGCACCTCCCTGTGGTCAGTGGGATTTCCCAACTTTCTTCTGATGTTCCTGGGATCACAGAGCCATGGAATGGTTTAGGTTGGAAGGGACCTTAAACCTTCTCGAGTGCCACCCCCTGCCATGGGCAGGGACACTTTCCCCCATCCCAGGCTGCTCCAAGCCCGGTCCAGCCTGGCCTTGGACACTTCCAGGGATCCAGGGGCAGCCACAGCTTCTCCGGGCACCCTGTGCCAGGGCCTCCCCGCTCTCACAGGGAACAATTCATTCCCAATATCCCATCTGCCCCTGCCCTCTGGCAGTGGGAAGCCATTCCGTGTGTCCTGTCACTCCAGGTTCCCGTCACTCCACTCATATTCCTGGGATCTTGGCAGCCTGGGGCCTTGCAGAAGTTTCAGGTCCCTTGACATCTCAGGAGGAATGTTAGAGCCGGACCCTCCTGCTCCAGAGGTGGGATGTGGGAGCCAGGAGATTCCTGCTAGGCAGACAGTGTCCCCAGGACAGCCCGTGCCTGCTGTCCTTGGGCCCAGGTTATTCCAGAGGAGGATACAAAGGATTAGGCTGTGGATTCGAACCTTGGCTGTGCTGTCTCAGCCCTCCCAGACAGTCCTCCCAGAGTTTCCAAGCTCCTCACCTCCCAGGCCTCCTCCTTGGTGGGAGCTGATGTCCCAAGAGTTCTCCACACTTGCTGTCCCCCCTTCCAGCTGCTGGGACATTCCCTATTTTAGGAAGCAGGCTGAGAGCTGTCATCTCCATGGAAATAAGGTGCTGAAAACAAAGAGGGGCCGGTTCTGTGCAATGAGACCTCGGAAAAGCACCAGGGCACACTGCTGAGCTCTCCAGCATTCCCGCCCCAACCAGAGGGATTTTTCCCAGCAAAAGCCATGAGATACTGTTTTCAATTAACAGGAGTTCCCTGGCCTCTTTGTGACCTAAAATTTCCCCTAAACGAAGGTACAAAACCTATTTGTTTAACCTGGACATTTCAGCCTACTCAGAAGACAAATAAATGCTGCCTCCTCCTTAGTCTGAGCCTTATTCAGAATTTCATCTTGTGCAAAAAAAGGAGGGGAGGGAAAGCGGGAAAGATTCTTTAGGGAATTAACAAAAAACCCTCCACAGTAAGTAAAAAAATCTGTATAACTTGAATATCAGCGAGCAGCTATGCAAAAAGCTGTGCCTTGTCTTTTCTTTTCCCTAGGAAATAGTTCGTGGATACCCAATCCTTGCCCAGCCGCAGCATCCATCCTAACAGGAATGCTGAGTTAACCTGGAGAAAAGCAGGAATTAGATCCAGTGAGTACACTTTTCCCAGCAAAGACAGAATCATTTCAGTGGCAAGAAAAGCCCCAGAAGTGGTTGCAGTGCAGATCTGCCCTTCCCATCGGAGAATCCAAACGGCAGCAGCTCATCGGTGGGAACGGTGTCAGCTCCGAGGATAACACCAGGAATAATGTCCCCTCGCAGGAGACAATGCCAGGAATAATGTCCCCTCGGCTGTACATGAGGAAGTTGCAGCTCCGCAGAGGGACTCGGGGGCCACCAGAAAGCACAAGTGTTAAAGTGGAGCTTTCAGCTCCTCAAATTACTGCCTTAATTTATGTGCAGTAAAGTGCGCCAGGCAACGTGTTCCACACTCAGATTTTAAAAGGATTTTTCCCACTTTGCCTCTTGTCCTCTCCTTTAACCTGCCATTAAATTCCCATTGGCTGCTGCTGCCACGCAAGCCTGAAATTTTAATTCCTTTCCACATCTCCTCAGCCCCGTTTCTCCGTGGGTGCAGATATTGGGAAAGTAGCAAGAAATGGGAAAAATCACATTGGAAAAATCTCACCTTGAGGGTTTTTTTCTCCACACCTATCACAGGAGTAATGGAGCAGACGACAGGAAGATTTTAATGCTGATTTAACACCGATATATTTATGCTGCTGCATATATGTATTTATTTGTGTTTCTCCCTGAGCTCGGTACGTCCACAGGAGCCAGGAAATGGAGCTGATTAATAGAGCTCCTTCCTCCAAAAGCACAAAGTAAATTCGGCCTAAATGATAATCAGTGAGTTTGATTTTATTCCTCCCTCCAGTATCAAGTCGGAGGGAGTGTTTTTGGTACAGGAATACTGATGGAGCCATCCTTCCACACTCCATACTTCTACTTCACATTGCAATTCCTTTCCATCACAAAGGCTGGAGGGCTGCTGGTAATGTTGGTCAGCGGGTTAAATATTTATAACCTCTATAAAAATATATGTTAATTTGAAAACAGTAAACTAAGCTTAGGACATGGCTTGGGGCAAATTTAAACAAAGTCATCAAAGCAAGAGCTGTGTTTTATACCAAAGCCACAGGCAGAGCACAACAGGTATAACTCTGAATTTCCCCATGTTAAGGACAGGCACTAAACCCAGGGCACTGTTTGCATACCAAGGGCTGCCTGGATCAGGGAATGAATCCGCCCCTGGGCCTGTGCTGCAGCCCTTTCCTGGAATCCCAGGATGGGTTGGGATGGATGGACCTGAAAACTCCTCCAGTCCCACCCCCTGCCATGGGCAGGGACACCTTCCACCAGCCCAGGCTGCTCCAAGCCCCATCCAGCCTGGCCTTGGACACTTTCCAGGGATGCAGGGGCAGCCACAGCTTCTCTGGGCACCCTGTGCCAGGGCCTCCCCACCCTCACAGCCAGGAATTCCTTCCCAATATCCCACCTAGCCCTGCCCTCTGGCAGTGGAAGCCATTCCCCCTTGGCCTGGCACTCCAGGCCCTTGTCCAAAGTCCTTCTCCAGCTTCCTTGTTGGCTCCTTCAGGCACTGGAAGGCCACAATGAGGTCACCCCAAAGCTTCCCCTCTCCAGGCTGAGCAATCCCAGCTCTTCCAGCCTTTCCTCCCAGCAGAGCTGCTCCATCCCTCTGCTCATCCTGGTGCCTCCTCTGGGCTCTCTCCAGCAGCTCCACGTCCTCCCTGTGCTGGGCCCCAGGGCTGGGGCAGCTCTGCAGGTGGGGTCTCACCTGAGCGGGGCCGAGGGGCAGAATCCCAATCCCTTCCCTGCTGCCCACGCTGGGGATCAGCCCAACACAGGGGATGAGCCAGTCCTGGGATGGGGCCAGTGACACTTTGTGAAGAGGAAGGAGTGAGGGAAGGAAGATGTGTGTTAACCTCATTTGGGGGAAAGGACCTCTTGGATATAAGAAGCCCCAGGATTTTGTGCTGGAGGAACCTGGAGACCCAAAAAGCTGAGCCCTGTCCACACTCTGTGGCAGGAAAGGGGATTTGAGCAGTTGGGGCAGCAGTGGAAGGAGCACCAAGGGGCAAACACAGAGGGATTAAAACCCTCTGGATCAAACATCAAGGGATGAAACCCCTCTGGATCAAAACCAAAGGATTAAACACAGAGGGATTAAACACCTTCCTCAGCCACTGAGGGAAGCCCCAGCCACAAGCACTTTAACTCCACGGCCACCCCAGGATTTTTTGGGACCTTGAGCCAATAAACAGGGATCCTCCCACAAAAGTCTAGGAGCTTTTGGCCTTGTGCACAGTTTGGAGCACTGTGTGCAGTGCTGGGGAGCTTTGTCCATCGCTCTGCCCAGGAAACCCACACCCCACAAACAGCTGGAGCTCTGGACTCCCCTTCCTTGATATTCAAGGCTGCCTGAGGGGAATATCCTCAATCCCTGCTGTCCCTGCTCCCAGGGAAGCTGGTGGGCAGTCCCTGTGCCCTGCCACATCCCCGTAACACCGGTGACAATCTGAAATGTCCCTTGTACGGGCACTGTTGTGTTTGCTTTGCTGCCTGCTGCTGTTGAGGTAACAGATGTTTTCATTGAGCTGTTCACAATAACCCCTGGGCCTTTCCCCTGAGTGGTTCCAGTTAATTTAAAATGCAGCAATGTGGATGAGGAGGTTGGATTTTGCCTTCCATTGCACATTAACTTGCATTTGTCAACATTTAATTTTATCTGCCGCTGCCTTGCCTGCTCACCTGCCTGGATAGAGCCATTCCCAGCTTTTCACAGCCTGTACCACACAACCAAATATATTTCACTAAATAACTGTGGGCAATTACTATTTTTTCCATCTTTTCCTCCCCTCTAATTCTGGATTATATTTTTAAAAGCCTAGTCCAAGCTTTCAGATTCTCTCCTCTTCTACGGCCACACTGAAAACTGGTTGTTCTTTTTTTGTTTAACTCACAGCTGCTTCCTAACCTGTGCCAGTAATTCCTTTATTTAAGGCTGCCCTCTTGTTCCGCTGCCTCCTTCTCTACTGGGATCTTATCTTTAGATCCCTCTGAAGTCTCTTCCCATGGATATTCCCTGCGTAGTGTTTTCAGCAAAATCTGTGAAGAGGCAATTAGCAGAGGCCTCTGCCTCCTGTCTATTCCCAGATTAAATTCTCTCACCAATTTCTACTTCCAGTGCCTTATACAGTCACTTGGTAGGAGCTCTTTTTCCTCTTTATTCAGTGGGAAAGAAAAGATTTAAAGTGCAAAAGCAACTCCGTACACAGTATTTCCCTCACCCTCTCTTCTGAGGTTTCTGGAAAACCCACAAAGGGAACAGCCACTGTGTCCAGTTCTGGGCCCTCAGTTTGGGAAGGACATTGAGGGCTGGAGATTATCCAGGGAAGGGAATGGAGCTGGGAAGGGGCTGGAGCACCAGGAGCAGCTGAGGGAGCTGGGAAAGGGGCTCAGCCTGGAGAAAAGGAGGCTCAGGGGGGACCTTGTGGCTCTGCACAACTCCCTGACAGGAGGGGGCAGNGAGGTGTCCAAGGAATGCCTGGACGTGGCACTCAGTGCTCTGGGCTGGTGACAAGGTGGGCATCGGGCACAGGTTGGACCTGACGGTCTCAGAGGTGTTTTCCAGCCTCAGTGATTCTGGGATTCTCTCATATCAGGATAATTGCTGAGAAAAGGCAGATCCCATGTCTGATCCCCTCCCAGTTTCCCGGAGATCGTGTCCAGCCCTGAGGCTGCAGTTTGGAGGACAAGCAGCTGCTTTGCTCTGCCCCCTCTTTGCCAGACACTGGAGGTGATTTCAGCCCCAGCATTCCCACCTCTGGATGCCAGGGATACACAACTGGAAAGGTACAATTTGCAATTTACCCCCCAAAAAAGAAAGCGGGGGAGACTGGGATAAGACTTTTTGAGGAACGGGAATGGATGAGCTCACAGGTCTCCACAGAGGTTTGGGCCCAGCCAGGGCCTGGCTGGAGACAAAGAAGGAATAGCATGTGTTTTCCTGCTGAACTCGGCCATCCTCGTCTCCCGCCAGCTCTGCCCTACACCAGACTGTTCAGCCGCAAACCTCCGAGGATTTCCAGGCACAAACCTTTCAGGATTTTCTGTTCCTTTTCAAATTGCATTTCCATATTTAAATTTGAGGAGGAAGAAAAGAATCCCCAAATCCAGTGCTTCCTAGAATCCGCCAGGGAAACCTGACATAACAGCTTTGACCCCTGGGCACAGCTATGAATTCTGAGCAACCTTTCATTTCTCCTTAAAAATCAAATGCAAGCTTTGGGAGGCAAGGAGCAACAACGTTCACTGCAAACTCCATATCCTTGTCAGAAACTATAATAGATTCAGGATTTGCACTTCCTCTGACCAGAGGAAAATGCTGCTCCAACCCCACTCCCTCCAAACCCCCAAGCTCTCTGTAAAATCCCTAACATGGAAATACAGTAGAAACTTGATATTTTGGCAGTTGGAAAGTGTCTTCCTCCAACAACAGGAAGGCATTTCCCTGTTGATCCTTGTGTTGTCAAAAAAAGCAGCAACACCCCTTTGACAAGTTTTGCTTTATCTCTGCAGAACCTCATGAATCTGCTTCCAAATCCTCCTCTCCGAAAGCGTGAGCACCAAGAAATTCTCATTTGAGTCTGGATAGTCAAGGCCACCTCTATTCCTCAGCTCCATTCCCCTCCTCTTCCTCCTTCTTTTGTGAAATGGGGAGAAGGAGCGCAGCAAAAAATCGCTGTTGATTATTCCTATTATTGGGAGCGTGTGGACCCTGGGAATTATGACCTACATCCATTTATCACCCACATCCAAACAGCTTCCATGCTGGCTGCAGCAAACAGCGGAGGCCAGGAGGATCTGGAGGAGGGGAGAGGAAGGAAGCCATCGTCCCCTCGCATCTCACACTCATGGACACCAAGCTGTTAGAAAAGAACTGAAGCAAAAATGCACCAGGACATCCCCAGGGGATCCTCAGCACTGCCCAGTTTCCCAGCTTTTAGAGGTCTGGCAATGTCTTCAGCCAGAACTGTCCCAGAATTTTTATCAGCCCTTGTCCCAGCCCTGTAAAATGATGCCAAGGGAGAACGGTGTTTTCACAAGGAGGTTTAGCTGCCCGTGGAAAGGAAGGCAAAGGAGGCAGAGTGGGATGGAATCTGCGAGGTCCCGGCTGTCTGTCTCAAGGATCACAGGCTCATCCAGCTTTCCCGATGTCCCCAGGAGTTTCTGAAAGCCTGTTCATGGATTTAAGCCACAACCGGGTCTGTGCCCACAGGGGTGGATACACAACATCCCCATTTTCACCTCTGGGTGCATGAAGGGAACTTTGCACTTGAGCTGGTTCATAACTGGGAAAACACAAGATCATCTTCTGTTCCCACTCTCTGTTAGGATTTCAGCCCTCACCATGGATCAGCTGCCTTCCAAAGCACAGCCACAAACCCCCAAACCCTGCTGAAATGCCTGCAAAGCAGGCACAGAGTGACTGCTGCCCTCATTAGGAAGGACAAAGCCTTCTCAGCAGTGGATAAAAAAAGCAGCTCACGCTGGGGTTTGCGGGGTAGGACACGGGCTCATTCCAATGCTAACCAGATTACAGAGCTTGCTAAAGGCTATATCTGAAGGGATAGTTGGAATTAGTTGATAGTGATTTAATTTGTGTTGCAGATTGCTAATTAAGCCTGTGAAGAGGACAAAAAGAATTAATCCATTTAGTTAAGGAGATACAGGGAGAGATGTGGCCATACTGCAGTCATTCACAGCCAGGAGTAAATGGAAAGATTTGCTCCACCTCACCGCTGAGCACGGAGAGTGTGTGGGCATGGAGGGCTGGCCACCCCCACACAGCCCAGTTTCCCTGGATTGCAGGATATCGTGGAACCATGGGAACATGAAGCTTGGAAAAGACCTCTAAGATCAGCCCAGCACCACAACCAAACCCTGTCCTCCAGTGCCACATCCACACATTCTCCACCATTCCCAGGGATGGTGGCTCCATCACTGCCCGCTTCCAAGGCTTGACAATGCTTTCCATGAAGAAATTTTTCCTGATATCCAAACTAAACCACCCCTGGCACAGCTTGAGGCCGTTTCCCCTTGTCCTGTCCCTTGTTCCCTGGGAGCAGAGCCCGGCACCACCTGCTTCCACCCTGGTGGATACATGTGGGGCTTTGACCGCCAACTCCAAGGCTTGATCCAAGAAGAAAATTTCTCCAGGGAAGGAGAGGTAATTAAAAAGCCTAAAAGGCACCCAGGGATGTCCTCTGGGAATGCTCCCAAAGCTGACACAGCCTCCACATTAATCCTGTCTAATCCACCTCTCCCAGGATTCCCAGGGATTCCCAAACCACCGCAGCCCATCTTGATTTTCAAAGCCAAATGATAGGAAGTCAGCTCACACCTCAGTGAGTTGCTCCAACGTTTAATTAACCTGTTAACCCCGAAATCACTCCAGGCACTGGAAGTCATTTTATAAAAAAATGCCCCGATACCTTCAAAGAGGAAATTTAAAAATTATTTTGGGAAGCTGAATTCAATTTACTCATTAAGAAAAAAAAACCCAAAACCAAAAAAACCCCTCCAAACCTCCACAAAAACACTGACTGTTTTTCAAAGCTCTTAAAAAATATTTAAGGAACTATTAAATCAGAAAGTCATCTTGATTTTTCTTATGTCTGAAAGTTTCAAGGAGAGTGCTCCTTTTTCTTCCTCAATATGCACCAGATTTCCAGGGAAGCTGCTGGGTTTTTATCACAGTTTGGAGAAGCACCAGGGAATCTGAAGTCTGATGTCTGGCTGGCTGAAAGTTGGCAAGGGCTGTTTGAGGGTGACCCACTAGCTGGTGACAATTCCCCTGACCTGACTCAGCCCTGTCCCTTCTTCTCCTGCCCTGCCCAGGTTTTATCCTTTCATCCATTTGGGTTTGAGCTGACTGAGGGCAAATCCCAATCCAAGGAGCTCCCACCCCACTGGGATCCAGCCCCAGGGCTGAGCTGGGGCGTTGCACCACTGGATCCCAGTTTCCACAGCTCACAGCAGCAAATGGAAACTGGATCCTGCTCCCATCAGTGCACCTGGGGGATTTCCATCCTCAGCTAATCATGGCATGGATTGGGTTGGAAGGGACCTTAAAGCCCATCCAGTTCCACCTCCAGGGACACCTTCCACCATCCCAGGTTGCTCCAAGCCCCAATGTCCAACCTGGCCTTGGACACTTCCAGGGATCCAGGGGCAGCCACAGCCCCTCTAGGCACCCTGTGCCAGGGCCTCACCACCCTCATAGGGAACAACGCCACAGAATCACAGAATGTTCTGGGTTGGAAGGGACCCACAAGGTCATCGAGTCCAAGTCTCCACTGAATGGCCCAGCCAGGGACCAAAGCCACAACCTCGGTGTTTAGGGCACCAGGCTCTGACCAACTGAGCTGATTCTCCCTCAGATCCAACCTAAATCCACCCTCCTCCAGATTAAGGCCATTCCCCCTTGTCCTGTCACTCCAGGCCCTTATGAAAAGTCCCTCATGAGCCCCCTTTAGGTACTGGAGATTTTCCCAAAGCCCTATCTTCTCCAGGCTGAAGGAATCCCAAGATAAAAAGGGCTGCATTGCTCCTTGATGCTCCGAGTTTCCAGGAGACCACCTCAGCCACCTCCTCCTTCACCCACAGTGCAACCCAAAATCTCTTTCTAGAGAAGCTGCAGATTTGTGGGCAGTGAAAACCACTGTGCCCAGCCACATCCCAGCTCAGGACAAAGACCACCAAGTTTATCCCCTCATTCCCAGCATCAGGCATGCAGCTGGAAGCTCCTCGGGAATGCCTGATGTCACTTGTCACACAAATCCAGCCACTCCAACAACCCCCCCAAGAACAGGGTCTGTCCCTGCCAGTGGGAGCAGGGCAGCTGCAATGCCTGTCAGGAAGGAATAATTCAATTCCATCGGAATAATTCAATTCCATCCTGCCCTCCAAGGTGGAAAAGCAGCAGAGGGTTTTACTGTGACAACTGTTACCAGGCCTCAGCCAGCGTGGCTCTCTGCCTTCCCCTGGCAGGGATTTTGGGAGCACAAACACATCTGTCTCGGCAGCTGAGCCTTCCAAAACACGCCATCTCGGTGCCCTGCTCTCAGCTCTGCAGCTGCACCAGTCTGTACAATCCACAAATCATCCAGGGGCATTCGTATGTCACTGGAAGCACCCAAGGATCCCTTCAAAGCCCAGTGCATCCCCATATTCCAAGATCCAGGAATGCTGAAGCGCTTTTCCTCCCTTCCCTTTCAAGGTGGTGGATCCTGCTTCTTGTAGCCTTGATACCAACGCAAAGTAAACCTAATGTGGGGAGTGACAGGGACCCGAGGGTGTTTGTTTGGGGATGAGCTCCTCAAACAGCATCTTTGCCGAGGAAAACATTCCTGGCTGGGGGATCTGCTCTGTCCTTCCCAAAGACCTGCACACGGAGGGTCCGATGGAGGCATCCAGGTGAGCACAAACCAAATGGAGCAAGCGGTGTCCTACACTCCCCAGATCTCCTGATGGAGAAGTCATCCCTAGAGCCATCCCACCAAGGAATTACTTGTCAGTCCTGCCTGGATTCCATGCACTTCATCCATCCCCGGCAGCTCCTACAGCTGGAGCAGCTCCGCTCATTTATTCACCCCGGGATGGTTCAGCCCTCCAAGGGAAAAGAACTCCTGTGTTTCCACATCTCTTTGAAAGCTTCGCTGGGGAAGTTGCAGCACCTTTGAAGCTGTTCCGAGTCCAATGAGGTGCCAGGCTGTTCCTGAGTGATAGCACTGCTCTGGGAAGAGGAAACGGAAGCTTGAAAGCAGCTCCAAAGGAGTTAAAGCCCAGCACTTGCCTGTGGGAATCCTGCACCACACAAGACCCCCGAGGTACAAGGGGATTGTCTGGATAAAGGTTGATTAGTCCACATTACAGGGATTAGCATTCCCTTTGAACTTTCAACAACTTTGTTATGTCTTTTACTTGCCTTTTTATGTTAAAAAATAAATAAAAAGGTGGAGGGGTTTTTTTTAAGCCGATTTCTTTTTTTTTCTTTTAAAGGAAATGATTAATTCTCCCTATTACCAACAGATAAAGCCCTGGCCACACTTGAAAGGGGGAGTCAATAACATGGGGAGGTTGGAGGAACCACAAATCCTATTGGACATGCTCTGGCTGGCTTTAGATGTTTCCTTTGTAGCAGGAGCAGGCTGGATTCCACAGCAGCTCCGCAGCACGTGCCGGGATGGCACAGGAGGGGCCAGCAGCGAGGACAGGAGGCCAATCCTGTTTGGATAGCTCCTGGAAAGCCAAGGAAACACCAGCTGGAAGTGGTGCAAGCAAGGTCAGGGCAGAGCTGCTCCCTGGAGTGAGTCTGTCTGGGCTTCAGCAAGGAAGAGGCTGGACTTGGGGAGCGGCAAACCAGGAATAAAATTCACACTTGGAACTGGCCAGGATCAAGAGAGAACTGCAGGATGAAGATGGAGATAAGGGGGAGTGTGAGCATTACCCTGGGCCCACAGCAGCTGAGAAAATGATCCTTTATGGAGCTCTGGTGGGGGAGAATCCCTGTTCCCCCTTGCTTCTCTGATCATTCCAGCCTGGGATTTCCCCCTGTCCTGCCACTGTGTCCAGGATTTGCTGTGAGTGCAAATGCCTTGGGAAGGGCAATAGGAAATGAGAGTCCTTGAGGAGGGAGAGGAGGAGCAGCAGCAAACAGAGAAATGTCCCACTGCCCCCCTCCAAGATCCATTAGCAGGTTAATTTATTCCTCTGGGAAATGTGTTGTTCCCCTCTCCCAGATGCAGCTCCGATGGAATCGGGACAATCACCTTGACCCCAGCACAGCTGTCAGGAGATTTCCCCCACCTAGGGCTGAGTGTCCCTTTTGTCTGAACAGCTTTAACACCACATGGCTTGGATCGTGTTCCACTGGGTAGCAAATGCAGCTTTTCCCCTGCTCTGACACAGCGTTCACCAGGAGCTGGGCTGGAATCACAAACCCATCCCACCTGGGCCTCGAGCTCTGTGGGAACACGAGCTGACAGCCCTGAAAATCCTCATGCAGCACCACGCAGCCCCGGCACGAATCGCTGCTTGTTATCCAGGACCATGCTCGTCTCCTAACAGGATCACCAGGGCTGGGAATGACCCAAACCTGGTCACCTGTGTGCCAAAGCCCCTTCCTGCTCCCACGTTAATGATGTTTAGTGGCCAGGTTCTGACACAGCACTTCTGGGGGATGTTGTAACCAGCCCAGGAAACACAGGCAGCTGCAATAATCAACTGCTCGACAACACAGTTCAATTGACTGATGACTAACACACTGCCATTTTAGCTCCAGATAAGCAGGAGAACCACATTTTCCAGCTTTAAACACACTAGCAGCACAAAGAAATCCATAGAATTTCAAATGCCAAGCCCCTTTCAAACTGGCAGCCAATATCAGTTAGGAGAAAATGGGAATATCAGGCAGAAAAAGACTCCGCTGCCTTGAAATCAGGACAATTAATAATACATGCAGCAACCCCTCAAACCACCTTTTTCTCCCCTCCTACTGCAGGCAGAGAAAATGAACTGAATTGGAAATTCTGTCAGGAAAAGTACATCCTCCAAAATGGAAAGACAAAGGCACAGTGAGAAAATGAGCTGCGTCAGGCTCGCTCACAACAGCAGCAGTACAAGGGGCACAGAATTGCCATCAGGAGGCAAAGCAGCCTCGGGCTCACAGCGCCTCAGCAAGGCCTTCAGGCTGAGCAGGAACAGCCCCGGGCTCCAGAGGCAGTTCCTGAAGGAATCTGGGATAAAAACCAATAATCTCAGTGTTCAGTTCAACAGGCAAAGTGGGGAAAAGCCCTCTCCCCACCCCACCTGCAGAGCTGCCCCAGCCCTGGGGCCCAGCACAGGGAGGACGTGGAGCTGCTGGAGAGAGCCCAGAGGAGGCACCAGGATGAGCAGAGGGATGGAGCAGCTCTGCTGGGAGGAAAGGCTGGGAGAGCTGGGGTTGTTCAGCCTGGAGAGGAGAAGGCTTGGGGTGACCTCATTGTGGCCTTCCAGTGCCTGAAGGAGCCAACAAGGAAGCTGGAGAAGGACTTTGGACAAGGGCCTGGAGTGCCAGGATGAGGGGGAATGGCTTTAAGATTAAGGGGAGTAGATTTAGATGGGATATTGGGAAGGAATTCCTGGCTGTGAGGGTGGTGAGGCCCCGGCACAGGGTGCCCAGAGAAGCTGTGGCTGCCCCTGGATCCCTGGAAGTGTCCCAGGCTGGGTTGGACAGGGCTTGGAGCAACCTGGGATAGTGGAAGGTGTCCCTGCCCCTGGCAGGGGTGGCACTGGATGGTTTAAGGTCCCTTCCAACACAAACCATTCCCTGATTCGGCTCTTGCCCTGCCAGCCAGCCCTTTGTCCCTGTCTCCTGGAACACAGGATTCCCAGGATTGTGCCCAACTTGCAAGTCACCCACACACCTCACATCAACCAGGCAGACCCCAGCACGGTGCCAGCTGCCCCTCACCCCGCTCCTGACCCCACATCCCCCTTCCGCCCGAGGGAAAGTGGGAAAGGAGGAAAGCAGTCACTGTATCCACTGTTGATCCAGTTGGATCTGGACTTTTTAAACAAGGCAAGTGACCCTTGTGCCCTCCCAGCCCCGGGAATCGTTCCAGGAAGCAGACAGAAAATGCTGGAGCCTTGGGGGTTCACATGTGCAGAGAAGCTTAAAATTATTAATCGGCTGCTTGCTCTGATTATGAAACGCTCTCCGTGCTGTAACACAGGATGCAGCACGGAGATCAAAGCCTCCTGCACATGCATAATCAGGCAGAATCGCTGCCCCAGAGCACGGAGGAGAGCAGGGATGTGCCAGGAGCTGCCGAAGAGCAGAGGGCTGAAGGGAGCTGTCCCAGGTCAGGCGGAGCTGTGCTGCTGCTCCGCACTCAGCATGTGCGGCGTTTCAGGGACTGGCTTTGTTCCTGTGATGATGTGGGAATGCCTCGGCTCTTTGTTCTGGATCAGCACTGGCAGTCTCAGGAGCGACAGATCATCCCTTCATGACTGCAGGAGATGCAAAGCTGCTCAGGATCCTGACTTAATTAGCGCTGTGTTCCATCCCACAAAGCGAACATCAAACGCCTGAAATGTAAGGGATGGGTGGGAAATAGCAGGAACTGCTGGAGAACAGCGCTCTGCTGAGCTCTTCCCTAATCCTGGCATTTACTGGAGAGCAGCACCAGCCTCGGGCTCATCAGGGGAAAGGTGGCTTTCAGTTCACAGCCCTGCCAGTCCTGCAGCCTCCTTTCGGTGCAGACTCTCTGGAGGCACAAGCACCAGCTTCACTCTTTTAGACATCACAGTAATACAGAACGTTTTGGGTTTGCAGATACTCTACAAGCCTGCAGAATAATTCCCCAGATTCCTTCTAATTCTCTTTCTTTTCAGTAGCAACATCAGTGCAGCCAGACTGCCGAGTTTTGGGGTGTTAAAGCTGCAAGTCTGGTGAGGGGAGAAAATATCCTGCTTGTTGTCTCCCAACTTCGTGAGCAGAAACTGATTCAGTGGAACTTAACATTGATGGAGGAGATTGAATCTCAGGGGAGGTTTAGGTTGGAGATCAGGGAAAGGTTCTTCCCCCAGAGGGTGCTGGGCACTGCCCAGGCTCCCCAGGGAATGGGCACGGCCCCGAGGCTGCCAGAGCTCCAGGAGCGTTTGGACACCGCTGCCAGGGATGCCCAGGGGGGGATTGTTGGGGGGTCTGTGCAGGGCCAGGGGTGAGCTGGATCGATGATCCCTTCCAGCTCAGGATATTCCATGATTCTATGAATCATATGACACCTTCCATTATCCCAATTTGCTCCAAGCCCTGTCCAGCCTGGCCTTGGACACTTCCAGGGATCCAGGGGCAGCCACAGCTTCTCTGGGCACCCTGTGCCAGGGCCTCTCCACCCTGGCAGGGAAGGATTCCTTCCCAATATCCCATCTAACCCTGCCCTCTGTCTGATCCAAGCTGTTTTTCCTCGTTCTGGCACTCCAGTTCCAGATGAACAGTCCCTCTCTGGCTTCCTTGGGGCCCCTTCAGATGCTGCTTTGAGCCTTCCAAACAGGGACTGGGGACAGCAGAACAAAGCCCTGGAGGGGAATCGGAGCTTTGTAAGCTGGAAGGGGAAAGAAAAGCCCATCAAACCCAGCTTGTAAGATTAAATGAGGTAAAATATGCTGTGGGCCTTTGTTGTTTTAAAATCCCTTTCCCTCGGCTGTTTCACCTAATGAAGAAACACAATTTCATTCCAAGCAGGCTGTTACTCCCCACCACTTCTCTGGGCTCCCATGGGACAGCCTGGATTCCAGGGACACAGGGAAATCTGTGGCCCGTGCTCTGGTCTCTGGGAAAGGTCTGACCAGGGGTGCTGGGCTGGAGAGGGAGAACTCAGTCCAGAACAGGTGGTAAAGGAGCCACTGCTTTAGTCAAAGCGACAAACACCCAGGTTTTGAGAACTAAGGGATGAGCTTGGAGGGTCAGTGCCGAAGAGCCTTCAGCAGGTCCCAGAGTATCCCACAGCTCCTGAGCTCTGCCCCTGGAAAAGCCTCATTCATCCTGATTTCCCCCTGGACACCTGTGCAGTTGTTAAATCCTGCATACAGCAGTGCATGGCTGTTCACAGTCACCATTCCTTACAGTCATGGAATATCCTGGGCTGGGAGGGACCCACAGGGATCATCCAGCCCCACCCCTGGCCCTGCACAGACACCCCAACAATCCCACCCTATGCATCCCTGGCAGTGCTGTCCAAACGCTCCTGGAGCTCTGGCAGCCTCGGGGCCGTGCCCATTCCCTGGGGAGCCTGGGCAGTGCCCAGCACCCTCTGGGGGAAGAACCTTTCCCTGAGATCCAGCCTGAACATCCCCTGGCACAGCTCCAGCCATTCCCTGGGTTCTGTCCCTGGTGACAGAGAGCAGAGATTGGAGCTGCTCCTCATCAGGAAACTGCTGACCCCGGGTGAGGTCCCAGTGATGGGGTTTTGTGGTGTCTGTGCAGGGCCAGCAGTTGAACTCGATGATCTTTGGGGCTCCCTTCCAACTCAGGATGTTCCATGATTCTGTGATTCCACCCTTGGCATGGCAGAGCCCGCTCCACCTTCCCAGCTCCCCTCCATCCCTGGGGCAGCTGTCACCCCTCAGCCTGCCTGGGTAGCTGCCAAAAGCTGGGATGTGCTTCAGCTTCTCCCTAAAGCGATGCTCCCACAGAAAACACAGCATTTTCAGGGAGCCAAAGGTGCTGCTCCTGCTGGAGTTGCACAGCCAAGCCCTTTGTGGGGGCTGCCACAATCCACACCCACAGGGAAACACATGGAAAATCCCCCTCCATGCCAAACTCAGGCACAACCACACCCTTCCACCAGGCAGCACCGTCTTTCCAAGCCGAGGAGCTCCATGAAATCGAACGGGTTATTTCTGCTGCCTTCAAGAAGCCCCGGCTTCTCCAGCAGTGGCCACACACTCATGCATAATGCACTTGCAGTCACTCATGGCAATAATGGATCGGTGACATCGGAGCCGCTCGAGCCGAGCACGGGGCACGGGAGATCACAGATGGAATTTCTCTGTTGTTCCACAGCCGCTGCCGGTGTGTGTTTCCCTCACTCAAGGTTAAATCATTTCTGTTTGGAGCAATCACCACACTCTGCATTACACGCCGGCAAAATTAATGGGCCCCCCTGGGGCAGCAAACTCCACCTGCCTCTGCTGAGGATCCCTCCATCCCTCTGCTCCTTCTCCATCCCTCTGCTCCTCCTCCATCCTTCTGTTCCTCCTCCAGGTGATTTCCACACCCTGCCCCTCTCACTAATTTGGGAATGGCCTGGGAATCAAGTCCGTGTTTGACCCATTAACTACTGGGTAGAAAAGTCCGGTAAGAGTGGGAATTGATCTCTCTCTCTCTGGAAGCACTTCCCAGCAGAAGGAACAGATTCCTGTCCTGGGAAGGGTGACAGGCTGTAGCTTTCCTACCGCACAGAGCTCCAGAGACCCATCAGAGAGGAGGCAATTGCTGTCCCTGTCAGGCTCAGCTGCTGATGGAGGGATGGGATGTGCCCAGGTCTCAGCACCAGGGATAAATCCCAGCCTCACATTCAATGGCTGTTGGTTGTTATTTTCTTTCAGGAGCTATGCACCTCTTCCTGCTGCCTTTGATCTCGGAACAGGCTTTTATCTTCTCACTGAAGGCTTCAGCCACTGCCTCTGCCCCCCCTTAGCTCCATTTACTGCCCCCACATCAGCTGCATGTTGTTCTTCCTGAAGGCTGGGTACCAATTCCAGACATCCAGCTCCAGGCTGAAAACAACCAGGACCGTGCGAGGATATGGAAGTACATCAGCTCCAGGTGAGGGGCACCAGGCATGAGAAGCATTTGGTGGAGCAGCCTGGATCAGCAGACAACCAAAACTGGGCGTGAATCCAGCTTAAACCTGAAGCTGGGCTCAAATCCCCCTCCAGCTCAGTGGCAGGAATTCCTTCTCTCATACGTGGCTCAAGGAAAAACTGCAGATATTTCCTCGGAGAGAGGACAAAGATCAGCGTATCAAAGCCTGGCTTAGGAGTTCCTGGACTAACAGGGCAAGCACAGCAAGACCTTTGGCCCTGGCAGGAGGAGAGGAGGCTGCAGCAGCATCCACAACTCGAGCTGAGTCACCCAGAGCCTGTTCCTGTGCAGCCACGTTGTTCCCACCTCATTCCCCTGCTGCTCCGCTCCACTGGTGGCTGAAATGATCTGAGGCTGTTCAGAGGGTGAAGCTCTGCCCTCAGGCCATCCCCTCCCTGCTCAGTTCACTGTGGGGACTAAGCCAAGCAGCTCTTGACCTGAAAACAGAGCCCTGTCCTCCTTGAACCCCGAGGTCAGCATTGTTATCTCGGCAGGAGGTCCGCACGCGCTCAGCCATGGGAGAGGGGAGGGAAGGGCCGCAGAGCCCGGATCTGGAAGAATTCCCTCTGGATAAAGCAGGACAAGAAAGCACTCTCTGTTCTCTGGATTTCTGTTACTGGTGGGAGAGCTTGAGAACAGCCAGGATGATGTTTTGTTTGATTGCTTTTAATCAAACTGAGATTTTATTTAGAAAACACCTTTCCAAGATTAGTTTTGAAACTGATTTGAAAGCGTCTTCCTTTCTTCTGTGACCCTTAGCCATTTTTCCAAGATTTCCAACCCCCAAGGCTGCCAGAGCTCAAGGAACATTTGGACAATGCTCCCATGCACTGGGAGATTGTTGGGGTGTCCTGTGCAGGGCCAGGAGCTGCACTCCATGATGGGTCCCTTCCAGCTCAACATATTCTGTGATTCCATGATTCATAATGTCAATGGCAAAAATGTTATTTAGATTGATCCAAAATCATTCCATGAGTTTTTTTAATGGGGACAAATAACCAAAGATAGAAATGACTCAGTAATTTGCACAGCTCTTGTATGTGTGAGCTACACCTGAAGTCTCCTTCTCCCCAGTTTGAAAAGAGCTATGAAACCATTCTCAGCAAAGCTGCTGCATCCAGAAGATCCCAAAAAGCTCTGCCCCAGCTCCCCCACCTGAGCCCCCATGAAGGGACTGCGTTCTGAATCCCTGCCAGCCTTTGGGTGTCCATCAGCCCTGCAGGGTTGGGATACTGTGAGCAGAGGGCCCTCCAAATTCCGAGGGGTTGGGGGAACTTGGAGACGACCCAGGAATGTCTTGGGAGGTGTGGGGGGAGCCCCCTTCTGCTTCAGCCCAGGCCCAGCCCCACCAGTGCTCCTGCAGCCACGGAAGAGCCTTGGGACCAATCCCACAGCCCATCCCTTGGGATGCAGCATGAAAACGTTGGAGAGGGGAGCTCCTCCTTCTCCCTGACCCCAAACAAGCCCAGTGGAGAAGATTTGGGAAATATATCCCTGTGACTTTTCCCTCTAACTCACCAAGCCCTCCTTCCTCCGATCCCAACCCATTTGTTCCAACTTCTATGACGCAGGAGGCTGGAACTGGAAAATCTTTAAGGTCCCTTCCAATCCAAACCATTCTATAATTCCTGGGAAATCAAGACCTTCATGAGCTCAAAAATGGCGAGGAACAGCCAGACAGCTTCAAGTCAGACTTGAACAGAGAGCACGGATAAACCTTGGTACTCGGGGCAAATTCCTGCAAATTTTCAAGGACTGGGATGCGAAAGGAAAGACAAACCTTCTGTGCAATGAGGGGAAAAGCAGGAGCGAACCCTTCCTGATGTCAAAGCAAGACAAAAATAAATATGGTGTCAAAGCCTAAAAGCAGCAGCACAATAAAGCCAGCAATAACTCCTGCTCAGTGACACCAGGCAGCCGAGCTCCACTGGGATAAATGACAGAGAACTTCCTCTGATAAACTAATAAAAGAGATTTCTAGGAGTAATCATTGATTTGACAGGAAGTCAAACAAATCTATCCATCACCGCTGACATGTGTCTACAACCTTCCAAACAAAGCAGCGTCGGGAGGGAAGGCTGCAGCCAGCTGCCCACACTGTCGCAAATGCCACGTAAAGACAGCCAGCGGCAGGCGCCTGCATCGAACCCTCCCTGCCACTCACTCCTGGCTCCTCTCTGATCCTTCTGGATCCGCTTCTGAAGCCTCCAGACATCAGACAAACCCTGGTTCTCCTCCCACATCCTGCCCCTGCGTGAGGCACTGTCTCCATCTCCACCAGAGATAAGGAGAACGAGGCCTGGAGTGGTTCCATCCCACGCCTCTCCTGCTCAGTGGTGGCTGGTGATCTTCTCCAGACCCTGTGCTGGGGGGTCTGTCTGGTCAGGACGGAGCCAGACTCTGATCTTTGAGGCTCTGTGCACTCTCAGCTCTGGCTGTGGAGCTTTGGCCATGACCTGAATCCCAGCAGGACAAGCCTTGGCCACCTCCTTTGGATCTGGGAATGCATCAGCCATCAGCAAGCAGAGCAAACCATCTCCCAGTGCGTGTCCCAGTTAAAGAGTTATCCAACTGGGCTCTCGGGGAGGGGAGCCATGTGGAGCTCAGCAAGTCCCTGCAGCCCCAGCAGGGAAAGACTTCGTCACCTTGCTCAGGCTCTGTCACTGAGGTGTGACAGCAGCTCAAGGCACCCCAAAAACAGTCCCCTACCCAGATCAGCTCTCCAAGGACTCCACATGCACTGTCTGCAGAGGTGCTGAACCCCTCCAGAAGGGCCTGTTGGACCAGGCACAGCACACACCTGGCCAGCACAAGAGAGCAGGCAGATGATGGGATTTTGGGATATCCACAGGTTTTCCATTGCCCTCCTATGAGCTCTTCCCCTGCACTCTGGCCAGCAGGAGCAGTCTGACTGCTCGAGTGCGTGATGTCCCAAGTCTCCCTCATCATCTGTCTTCTCCTGGAACATCCCAGGAGCCCTGTGAGACCACAGACTGGTTTGGAATGGGAGGGACCTTGAAGCTCATCTCCTTCCACCCCAACCTCCCACCAGAGCAGGTTACTCAGAGCTCCATCCAACCTGACCTTAACTGCTTCCAGGGCTGGAGCATCCCCATATGTCACCATGCCAGAGAGCACAGTCTTGGAGAAGCCAAAGCCAGGTTTTCCCAGCAGGGCCTGGAAGCCGGGGCACAGCTCCCACCTGTGACCTGGGAGCAGAGGCAGCAGGAATGTTGCAGGGACAGAACAGCCGGAGCTGGTTGGAGCAGTTTGAGTCTCCCCCAGCCTGAGTTAGGATCCCTCCTGCTGAGCTGATGAACTGGGAATCCTAAATCCTCCCTAAACAAAGTTAAGAGTCCTTTCCTCTTTCCATTCCGGCTTTCTGAGGTTCTTTAATCATCCCCGAATCAGCCCCTTCATGCTGCGCTCCCTGGGCTGTGCTGGGCATCTGTGCTGGCACGGGACACAGCAGCAGCACGGCTGCAGCGCTCACTTCAATCAGCACATCGAAAACGAGGGATAAAATCCTGCTCCCAGCTCCTCCCTCAGCTCTGCTGGAGCACGCAGCACTAACAGGCTGCCATTAGCAGAGGAGGCTGGGTTGGTCTTTTAATTGTAGGTTTTATTTCTAATTTCAAAAGCGGTCTTTGATCCTGGAGTCCTTGAGGCTCAGATATTTATGACAGACTCAAACCCAACCCAGAGCACACACCTTTCTTCAAAACCGCCCTGCTGGTAGACTCCTCTCCTTTTAAGCACGGCGAATTTGGAACATTTATACACCATTTCTCAAGAACACGAGGTGATTTGAAACAAAACATTAAGAGTTTGCACAAAATTTGCAAGCCACCCTCCTGAAAGAAACAAGTCAACCAAGTGAAACCCCCAAAGCAGCACAATTTTTAAGAGTGTTGCTCTGCCAAACCCCTTTTTATTTCTGCTTTCCTTTAAAAACCAGACAAAGCAGTTTGTAATATTTTTGTTTTGTTTTAATTGGGAGGAAGAAAAGGAGCCGAAAGCTTTCTGGGAAGCTGTGCTGCTAAAGATAAAAGGCATTCTGAGGATTCCCACTGAGCTCTCCTGGGTTGCCGACACCAGGTGCCATCTCCACGCTGGGACCTCCCCCATCCTTGGCAAAGTTCCCTTTTCCTGCTGGGAACAGGCTCAGCGTGCCCTGGGCTCTGGGAATGGGATTCGTCCAGGCACGGCCCACTGGATTCCCAGTTCCTGTAGCCGGGAGATGTGGGAATGGGGGAAAGAAATGGTGCAGGTTTGAGGTCTGAGAGGAATAAGGGAAGGGTTGGGGACACTATGGAAGAACATCTTCCTTCATGGAATTGGGAGTCAGCAGAGGTCGTTCCATCCGTAAGATCCACTGGTCTCTTGGCTCCTCCATCATTTCTTGTCCTCCTCCCACCCAAACCTCGCAGTGAGAAGGAGACTTTGCTCCATGCCTCCCACCTTCATTAATCCAGCAGCCTCGGGAAGCAGCTCTAGTGTCCTCCTCCATCCTTCAGTCACTCCTTCAGAGTGGCTTCCCTGCTTTCTCTGGCCATTTCCCTGCTCCCTGCTCTGGGCTGTCAGCACCCTTTGGAAAGCTGGAACCACCTCCACAGCTCTATGCTGGGACCACAAATGGTTCTGGATTCAGAAACTCTGAAATGACTGCAATTGCTGCATCCTGGACTCATCAGTCCAAAGCACTCGGGAAATCCATGGAAAAGGACTGTCCATACTCCCTGAATGCAATGGGGAATGGATGAAACACTCTTGTGCCAAGAGAAATGGGAGATCCAAAGACTCCTGTGCTCAGCACAGCCACCAGACACTGAGGAAGGAACTTCCCAGGAATGCTGCACCCTTGCCAAGGAGCAGTGATTGAAATCCCCAGCAGGCAGAGGAGTTGGAAACTCCAGATGCTGCTGGAACAACAGCTGATCCCTGAACTGCAGTGAAGATTTCCCAACACCTCTCCATGTTTTGGGATCAATCCCTCTGATACAAGGGGGCTGCCAAGACTCGAAGTGCAACGGCAGCAGGTGACAGCAGGGTATGGAGAAAGGAAATGCAAATATTTGGGAGAGCAGCCCAGAAGAGAGAGGAAAAGGCTGTTTGAGGCTTGGAACCTCCAGGCTGCAGGAAACAGCAGCTCATGGAAATGCACATTAACAGGGGACTTCCAGCAGCCACCTGGGAGTGGGGGTGGCAGGACCCAACACTTTGCATCAACACAGAGTTTGGAGGTGGATGGGAACGTCCTCGTGCCTGGCTGGAAGGAAAAAGGAAAAGTGCATATCCACATCCCAGCCCTGCTCAGGGGAAGGGGTGAGAGACACAAGGCAATGAAGGGACAGTCTCCTGAAATTAGGTGCTAATTCCCTGGAACAGGCGGTTGGCACATTCCCAGCACACAGGAAACCCCCCCGGGATGGTTCTGTTCCTCGGAGCCGCTGGAAGGCAGGAATTGGCTCCCAAAGGAAGGTGCTGCTGGCACGGGTGCCCAAGCGGCTGTTCCGTGTGAGGGAGGGCAGCAGGCTGAGGTCCTAATTGGCACGGAGGGAAGGAGGGGGATTGCTGGAGTTCTGGGTTCCTCCTCCACTGTTCTGAAATCAGGAAATGCCAAATGTTGCTATCCTCCATAAATACCTATTTAAAGCCATTGCTTCCCCCAGCGTTCCCACCCCCGCCCATGGATGAGTACAAACCCTGGCTCAGCACAAAGCCCAGCCTAGTTCAGGAACTGACCTTCAGCTTGGCTGGTTTTATCTCCTCGGCTCCTGTGTGCTTCCTCCTCGTGGAAGTGAGCAAGCACCCCGAGGAAGTGTTCTGAGGAGCCATCTGCAGGAAAGGGCAGCCAACCTCCCACTCCCAAAATCCTGACGCTCAGTGTGTGTTCAGAACCAAAAAATTGGTGTGGGGAAGGTCTCTCCACACACACACACACACCAAACCCCAGGAAATGCAGCTCCTAAATGCCAGGAATTACTATCAGCGTTCCTTTGGTTGATGTTAGAATTGGAATATGGGATGGAGGAGGGGTTTGAGCATCTTCGTGTTGAATTCACAGCTCAGAGAATCACTTGAAGGATCTCCCTGCTGACTAAAACTCCTCTCTCTCCACACCTAAGGAATAAGTGCCTCCAGGTGTGCCAAGGCTTGGAAAAGGTCTCATGAAAACTCAGAATTTCTTTGCTAAGGAGCTACAGGAAGCCACCGGGAATGGGGGAGACTGTGGGACTCCTCTTTCCAGCTGGATGGGAAACAGAAGGAAGGTCTCCAAAAGGAGTCCACACACAGAGAAGAGTGATCCCAGAAGGGACGGGGCTGTATCCCATCAAGAGACACCAAGAAATTTCCAGTGGCGAGAGGGATCGAGGTGGAAAACCAGTAGAGAAATGGAAATAGTCCCCTGGGAAAGCAGGAGTGAGGGAAAGGTGTCTGGGTGAGAGTGTCCCAGCTGGAATCCTCACCCCGTTCCTGCAGCATTCATCCTCTTCTTTAGCAGGAGGGAGATGTTAATGAAACTCAGAGACTCCAAAGCTGTCTTCAAAGGCAGTCAGTGCCAAGGAAAAACTGCAGGAAGTGGAGAGGGAGCGAATGTGGCATTTCCCAGAGGAGCTCTGCAGAGAGCAGCAGCCAAGGAAAGGCTTTCAGTGCCTGACAGGAGAGGATGAGGAGTCTGTTAGCACAGTGCCTCTCAACAGGAATCCCAGCCTCTCCCAGAATTACACTTTGGGAGCCAAGGTTGAGTTTTGGATTTCGATTTCACTTTGGGGAGGTGTGGATTAGCTCTTTCTGAGCTCTGAAATATTGGGATTAATGTCTCCTACAAAGGGAAACCACCAGAATTTGGCTGGTGTTTTACTCACCAATTCTCCCTCAAACCCTGAGCTTTGCAGAAGAGCTTCACCCTGAAAGGTGGCCACTGAGCTGCCACAGGGACCCCGTGGGAGATGCATCCCCAGGAGCAAAAGAGATGATTTCTCCAACTGGTCCATCTGAGCTGGCACCTGCGGTGCCTGCCAGGATTTCCAGCTGGAAACATCATGCTCTCAAGGTAATTGGGACATCTGGTTACTTGTCACCACCATCGGAGGTGTTCCCATCCTTGGAATCCTCTCCTCGAAATGTTTTTGTAACAGCTTCATTTGCCTTGGTTCAATAAAGCCACACATTTAAGCAGAGTAATTTAGATATTGATTCTGGTAACGTTTATCGGGATAATTTTGGCAGATGGAATATTTTGGCTGGAAGGAAATGCTTTGCTTACAGAACAAACTTCAAGCAGTCAAAAAGAAACATTCTCCAGACCTCTGCTGGGCTGCACCTGAACATCCCACATCAAAATACGCTCAGATCTGTGTGTGATTCTGTGATTTACAGCAGCCAAGCTGCTCAGTTCCGCCCTCTTGCCATGACAAATGGGAGCAGAACCATCTCCTGACTCAGGGAATTCCTTTACAACCTCAGATCATCCCTCACAGCTTCAACTCCACTTGTGCCTCTTCACCAGGGTGCTGCTGCAGGATGCACGTGGCTCATCAAGATGTGGTGCTGCCCTTTTCCAGAAGTCTTTTCACCCCCTGAAGCCTCACCTCCTTGGAATCCAGAGGGTCCCCAAAAACCCCCTCGGTTCTCCCACTTTTCCCCCTGGGCGTGTCTCTCCCTGAGAAGCTGTTGGGCAGGAGCATCCTTTGTGGAGCTGTGGTTGTTGCAGCAAACAGCAAAGAGAAGCTGTTTTCTGATAGCAAAGATAGTTTATCTCCCTCGACAGATTTCAAGGCAGCTTTAAAACTCCCAACAAAATTCTGGATTTCCCCCATTCCAGCCCCTATGGCAGAGGAGAGATAAGAGACATCAGTGTTATTAACCTGAAAATGGGGCAGAATTGGGGAGATAGAACCCAAAGCCCATTAGAATTCTCCTTGTCCCCCAGGGGTCACGAAAATGAAGTGGAACATTTTAATGATGCCATGTTGAGACTGCAGTTCCCTCCCTCCTGACACCTTCACAGCCACACCCCACACACACAGAGTCTTGACGAGCCCCTGGTAAGACAAACGATGCCAGACTTCCCATCCCAAGAATCACAGAATCACAGAACCACGAGGCTGGAAGAGACTCAAGATCACCGAGTCCAACCCATGCCCTAACCCCATCTCAACTAAACCGTGGCACTGAGCGTCACATCCAATCTTTCTTTAAACACATCCAGGGATGGTGACTTCACCACCTCCCCGGGCAGACAATTCCAGAACTTTAACAGTCTTTCAGTAAAAAACTTTTTTTTAACATCCAACCTAAATTTCCCTTGGTGCAGCTTGAGGCTGTGTCCTCTCATTCTGCCAGCTGCTGCCTGGAGAAAGAGACCAACCCCCACCTGACCACAACCACCTTTCAGGGAGTTGTAGAGAGTGATACGGTCCCCTCTGAGTCTCCTTTTCTCCAGGCTGAACACCCCCAGCTCCCTCAGCTGCTCCTCACAGGGCTTGTGTTCCAGCCCCCTCCCCAGCCTTGTTGCCCTCCTCCGGACACGTTCAAGCCCCTCAACGTCCTTCCTGAACTGAGGGGCCCAGAACTGGACACAGCACTCGAGGTGTGGCCTCAGCACTGCCGAGCACAGGGGAAGAATCCCTGCCCTGGTCCTGCTGGCCACACCATTCCTGATTCAGGCCAGGTGCCATTGGCCTTCTTGGCCACGTGGGCACACTGCTGGCTCATGTTCAGCTGC
>VZRV01005916.1:88307-104359 GCA_013398115.1 Falcunculus frontatus | reverse complement strand
GAGCCAGGACTGTTGGTCAATGATGGAGAGCGTCTTTGCAAGCTCATCTGCCAGCTCCCTCATCACCCTGGGATGGATCCCATCTGGTTCCAGAGATTTATGAACATCCAAGCAGTTCAGCATTTCTTTGACTGTTTCCTCCTGGATAGCAGGGGGACCATCCTGCTCCCTGACACCATCTACCAGCCCAGGAGGACAGCTGTCCTGAGGCCAAACCCTCTTTCCGCTAAAGACCGAGGCAAAGAAGGCGTTAAACTCCTCCACCTTCTCCCCACCTGCGGTCACTAAATTCCCTCCCGCATCCAGCAGAGAACTGAGGTTGTTCTTACCCTTCCTTTTGCCATTAATATATTTGTGAAAACAAATTCTTCCCTGTGCCTGACCCTGGAAGCTGGCCAGGGCTCTGGCAGGAGCTCCCCCACAAATCACACCTAAATGGTTCTTTGAACGTGCTGAAGTGAAGAACATCCTTTCTCCAGAGCACCCTTGCCTGTATTGGAAGGGAGATCATTTTTCAGGCATCAATTCACCCTTTCTGGGAACACAGAGGCCATTTTCCAAAGTAATCCCGGATTTCCAAGGCCCTCCATTAGCACAACATTGCCCTGAAGGAGGAAGAGCAGACAATGAACAGCTCAGAACAGAAGCAGTGCCTCTCCCAGCCCTTTTCTGCTTCCTAGTGAAAACTCACTGTGAAAATTTCTTGCCCTGGCAAAGGACATGCCTGAGAAACTTCTAGAAAATGGGAATTCAGGTCTCAGCTCTCCAATATCTCAGGAATATTTAGCATTTAGTCTATCCTGCTTCTTTAGCTGTGGGAGGTGGGGTGCTGGGTGGAAGAAGGGCAAGGGAGGCAAACCTCAAATCCCTTTCTGGCCTCGAGGTGCTCATGGAGCCTGATTCCAAAAGCTGAGCACTTCCTCTCTAACCGGAACAGGAGCAAAATCAAAGACCAGGTAAAACTTAAATACTTGCAAGGTCTGTTACCACGATGGACGTGATCCCAGCTGGGGGAGAGGCAGGAACAATAACTTGGAGACAGAGGGATCAATGCTCCAGCAGAATCAGCTGCTGCTGCCTCGATTACTGTAAGTAGGACAGACAGCTCTGAAGGTTAATAATGTTTAGCTGCAAAAAAGAAGCTACAAAAGGATTGGAAATAGATTTCAGAAAGATGCGGAGGTACATTGGGGTCTGCACACATGTAAAACCTGCTGGAGGTTTATTTTAATGTTGCAGACTATTACTAGGACTTTGACATGAGCTTAAGGATGGTTCAGGTTACCCTGGATTTCTAACCTTGAGGTTAATTGACAATTGTCATTGAGAATGTCTCCACTAATTGGTAAGCTTGATTAGACTTAAAAATGTTGGCACTAAATCTCCATATTTGGGTAAAAAAAGGCTTCCCAGACTCATAACATACAATCAAGTGAAGTGAAATGACCTTTTTGCGCCACGTCGATTGCTGTGCTTTATAAGCTGAATTTGATCTTTTTTTTTCTCCTCTCCTTCGATGTCCCAGCATCCTGGGTTTGGTTTTTGTTCCCTGGCCAGCTGCAATCTCTGCATTGTGTTTAGTTCATAAATGAATTAGGAAAGAGATCTCAGCTCTGCTGCCAGCTCAGATTTGTGCAGATTTCCACAGGCAAGGCTGGAAAAGAGGAAGATGCCTTGCCCAGGGCTCTCCAGGCCCAGCTCTGCCAGGCCAGGCCTTGGTGGATTTTCTCTGTTTGTTTTCACTCGCTCTCCTGTTTGCTTTTCCAGCAGGTATCGGATCTCCTCCGTGTTTGGATAACTCTAGCACAAGCTGGTACTGATCTCAGCGGAAGCTTTTGAGTTCTGGGATCATCAAAACACCAACAAATCCAGAGAGTGCTGAAAATCACTCAGCTCCCTTGTTTTGCATTAGCACAGATCCATTTAATGAAAAAACGGGAAGCAAGCACGGAGCTGGGGCTGGTTCCTCTATACATTATTCAGCCTGGCACTGCCACACTGCCTTGGCTGGGCTAAACATTTAATTACAGATTCATTTGCTTTTTGGGTTCCCTGATGACATTTAATCCTTTCAGCTGTAATAAATGACTCCGGCGCTGGGTGCTCTTTAACCAAAGCACAAGGTTTTTTTTCATAACCTCTTTTTTATTGGAACATTTGGGGCTGGCTGACTTTTTTTAATCAAAGCTCGGGGTCGGATTGCCTGGCTGGCATCAACAGCCCTGCATTGACAATGGCAGAGTTATGTTCATTGAATATTCTGCCTTCATCCTGTGCCTTGGAGAAATCCAGAATGGCTCTGTTCTTGCCAAGCCCCTTTTTACCAGCAGAGAGAGGAGATTTTCCTCACTTCTTTCCCCCCAACCCTTGCCCACCAGGACCGGCTTTTATTTTTCCCACGCTCTGTCATCTCCGCTTGCGGAAAGCACCAAAAGTAAATATTTCACTCCTCTACTCCTTTTTTCTTTTTCTGGAGAGCAGCTGAAATCCAGCCAGGCTGTACGACTGGATTATCCTCATCCAAGGATACAGACATCTATCATTTGTTGACTCCTAAAGTCAGGCAAGTTATGCAGAGCCCTGTGCAGAGCTGCTTGAGTCACCCAGCGGGGTGAATGGGGAGTGACAACAACAGAGATAAATTTGGGGCCCTTTCCAGATGCTGCCTGTGAAGGGACATTCCCAGCACAGTGCAGTTCCCTGGCTCTCTCCCAACAATTCCTCCAGGGTTTGGGACACACACAGATGCACAGATCCTGGAGTGGGTCACAGTCCTGGCAAGGTTTGGGGTGGAGGGACCTTTAAGCTCATCCTATTCCAGCCCCTGCCATGGGCAGGGACATCTTCCACTATCTCAGGCTGCTCCAAGCCCCTCCAACCTGGCCTTGGACACTTCCAGGGATCAGGGGCAGCCACAGCTCCTCTGGGCACCCTGTGCCAGGGCCTCCCCACCCTCACAGGGAAGGATTTCACCCTAATATCCAACCTAAATCTTGGCCAGGGCATGCTGTTCCTGTTGGATTCTGATGATAAACTCCTACTGGTTTAAAGCCATTCCCCCTTGTCCCAGCACTGTCTGTGTAAAAAGTCAGCTCTTTTATATGAGCTCCCTGGAAGTACTGAAAGGTCACAAATTGGATTTGACTCCCTCACTCCTGTTGGGTCACTGGGCAGTGCCAAGGCTGCAGAAGTGCTCCTGGAAAAGAGGAATATGGATGAGCTCAGAAATTGATGTGAGGGGTTGGAGATTGCAAAAAAAACGGCCAGGGGAGAAAATCCTGCTCCAGCTTCTGATCTCATCCCAGCAGGAACATCCAACAGGGACAAAGGCACAAGCAGGAGCTGTCAGTCCGAGTGGAGTGGTGTTTAAGGTCCCTTCCACAACTGGATCCAGCCCTCAGTGGCTGGATCTGAGCTCCTGCACAGTTTATCCTCCGAATCCTTTGGGAAGGGCACGCCCTGCCCAAGGAAACCAAGGATGGTTCCCTCGATGGCCAACACTGCTCAGAATATCCCAAGCATCCTTTATTTCCATTATTTCCTCTCCCTCTGTCCTCGTGCCCTGTTGACTCTCCCGGTTCTCTGCTTTGTTTCTGTTTGTTTCCAGGATTTTCCTCTCCAATCCACAGCAGCATGGCAGTACCTGGCTTTCCAGGCAGGTGAGGGGGGACAAAGGACACCATCCACTCTTCCCAGGAAAGGAATTTATTCCACAGAAACTCCTTCCCTGCTGTCTGTACAACTGCTGGTCCATCTGAGCAGCAGATTCCTACCTCTAGGAACTTAAACTTCCCCCAGACTGACAGAAGGCTCGGAGATAATTAAATACTGAGAAATCCTGGGAAAAAATATGGTGGGAATGGGGAAGAGACAGAGCCAAATGAGTGCCTTGGCTGTCATGTGAGCTGAGAAAAGTCCTGCTCCCCGCTGCAACCCCTGAGTGCCAGGAGTGAAGGGACACAGAGGAAGCGGACAGGGACACACTGGCTCTGGGGGAAGAGATAATGTTGTGAAGGGGGAGGCAGAGGTCAGAAAGGTGGGATACAAATCCAGGGGCTCATTAGTTCTGCTGCTCATGGAACAACTGCCTGGAATCACCTTCATTGCCGGCTGCTGAAACAGCAGAGTTTAGCTCAAAATGTCACAAAGCTCTCCAACACCCTGGGAAAGCAAAACACCTTTTTAACAAGCAACAAGGCAGGGAAGGGGCCCAAAAAGCAGGAACAACGTCCTTCACCAAGAGCTGGGAAAATGAGCAAGGGCAGAGCCTGAGCTCTCAATGTTTAGGGGCTCTGGCAATTCCTGGGACATGTTCAACACCCTGCAGCTGTGACCTGGAGCCACCACCCTGCAGTGCCTCAGAGCTCAGAACCTCAGACAGAACCTGGCCCTGGCCCAGCTGCTGGTACAAACCCAAAATGACCCAAATTTACCCAGGCTACAAACACAGAGATGCTCAACAAGGAACACGAGCTCTGGGGGATCAAAATTGAGGGACAGAACAATGAGATGAGGCAGCCTGGCCTTTGTGAAGGAGAAGATTAGAAAGAAGCAACATTCCAGGTCCCACCATTCCATGTTCCACAAATGTTCGGCACACTCACTCCCAGTATGTCAGAGAATCGTGGAATGGTTTGGGTTGGAAGGGACTTTAAAGCCCATCCAGTGCCATCCCTGCCATGGGCAGGGACATCTTCCACTGTCCCAGGTTGCTCCAGGCCCCATCCAACCTGGCCTTGGACCCTTCCAGGGATCCAGGGGCAGCCACAGCTTCTCTGAGCACCCTGTGCCAGGGCCTCCCCACCCTCACAGCCAAGAATTCCTTCTCAATATCCCATCTGACCCTGCCCTCTGGCAGTGGGAAGCCATTCCCCCTCATCCTATCCCTCCATCCCTTGGGAATATTCTCTGTCTATGTTTCTTGTAGCCCCTTCAGGCACTGGAAGGCCACAGTGAGGTCACTCCAAGCCTTCTCCTCTCCAGGCTGAGCAATCCCAGCTCTCCCAGCTTTTCCTCCCAGCAGAGCTGCTCCATCCCTCTGCTCATCCTGGTGCCTCCTCTGGACTCTCTCCAGCAGCTGAGTTGTACTTTGAGAAGAGCTTTCTCCTCTGCCAATCCTCCTACTCTTTTCTGTCATTTCCCACTGTTTTCCACTGTTTCCAGCCACCCATTTTGACCCTCACTGGCTTCTCCCCCCGTCTCTCTGTGAGCTTTTTGGGCAATAAATATTCCTGGCTGCTCCTTCTCCTTCCTGGTCCCCAGAACACCGAAGAGCTGCGTCTGTCAGCTAAGCAGCATCTCCCAGCCCTCCGCCAGTCCTGCCACCGCCTGTTGCCACTGACAGGGAGCGTCTGGCAGCTCCCTGGGAGCCACCTGCCTGTGCAAACATCCCAGCAATTCAAGCATTCCCTGCTCCCTGCACAATCCAACGTGCACTGGAGAGGGGCACCAGCTGGAATCACCGTGAGCACAGAAATGAGGGTTTGTGGGATTCACATACCCTGGCCTGGTCCAGGTCAGTGGGACAGCTCCATCCTTCCCACCATGAGTCCCTTGTGAGCTCTGAGTCCTATAGCTCAGCCAGCACCAGGATCATCCCATCCTGACCAGGATGAAGCTTTGGGATACATTTGGATGATGCAGTGGCCTCCCACAGCATTTCTTCCTTTCTCCGTGCAGCTTTCCCAGCCAAACTAAGAAACCACCTGGAGACAACTCCTCACCTTGGCACAGGATGAGGAACCTTTGTGTGCCAACCTGGGCTTCGTGTCTTGGCTGACAGGGAGAAAGCACCTGGGACATCCAGCACAGCAGCTGGATGAGATTTGGAGAGGATTGCTCAGGAAGCCACGGGATCTGCTGGGGAACAAACCCCCTGGGGAGCTTTGACAGGAGCAGCCCCCTCTTTCCAGCAGCGCCCTGGGGGCCTATGGAAAATCCCATCCCTGCAGCAGCTCCGAGGTTGAATCCAGTGTGTGTTGCTTGTTTGGCTCCTGGGTGGCCATGGCAGCAGCAGGATCCATCTGTCCCTCCTCAGAGAGAAATCTGAAGGGGCAGAGGCTTCTTTCCTGAGGAATGGCATCCCAAAGACAGCATCTCAGTTTTCCTGAGGTAAGGAACGAACCCTTGTGCCAGGTTGAAGGAAATGGAATAGCAATGTCTGCTAAACTACAGCGAGGCAGAGGTTTTTTGTTAACTCCTGAAATGCTGTTTGGAGCCAGCCTCCCCCTGGGATCCTCCTGCCACAGCACCCACCCCAAATTACACACAGGATTTGGCACGGGCAGGTGCTACACTGGCATCTCCCAGGGGCTGCCTGGTACAGCTTCACACAGAGGGGACCAAATCCTGCTGCTGTCACTCCTTCCAGCTCCTCTGGCATGGGCCACTTGTGTTGGGTTTTGCTAATTCTGGGCCTGGACTTGAGCAAGGGCTGCTAAACACAGCAGCCCCAGGCCAGCTTTTGCCTCATAATCCACCCACCACCCCAGTGGAAAAGAGAGCAGTGAATCAGCCAACCCCCACGTGTTTGTCAGGTCTTCCCTGTCACTTCCCTCTTGACATTTCCATAATCCTGCTGTGCCTGCAATTAAGAACTTCAACAAAACGCCCGCTGCTCTCCCCCTCCTCCGCAGCACGGAGCAACAAAGCTGCACAGGCACCGGCTCCTGCTGAAACGAAATGAGCTAAATGAGCAGCCGAGGTCAGAGGCTTTTTCACAGCTGCCAAGGGATGCGAGAGATAGAAGGCCAGGGGTGTCAGAATTTCCTCCTCGGGTTGTGCAAGTGTAGCACGCAGCCCCATCACGTATTTATTTATGGGGAGCTGCTCCGATAGCGTCTGTCAGAGCAAAGCACGCTCAGCCCTCCTGCCTCCCAGTCAGCACCAGGCAGGCACCGGGAGCTGGCTTCAAAGGTGGGATCAGCCGTTCCTGGAGGAAGCCAGGGCTCAGCAGAAGCCTCAGCTGCCTGCGGAGCCCTCACGCCTTGGGTTCAGGGACACAGAAGGCTCCAGCTTATTCCAACACCTGTTCTTTTCCTCTGGGGTCAAACACAGGGATGGGAGGGATGAGGAACAGTCTCCAGATTTTCACCCCATGTCTTCTGCATAAAGAGATGTCCTCCAGTCCAACACATTCCTCATGGAAGGGGTTGTCAGGTGTTGGAAGGGGCTGGTGGAGTCCCCATCCCTGGAGGTGTCCAAGGAAGGCCTGGACGTGGCGCTCGGAGCTCTGGGCTGGTGACAAGGTGGGGATGGGACACAGGTTGGGCTCGATGGTCTTGGAGGGCTTTTCCAACCTCAGTGATCCTGGGATCCCACAGTCTGGGTCAAATGTACTTGGCACACTTGGGAGGACACTACGCCCAGGTTGGCACACAAAGGTTCCTCACCCCTTCCCAAGGCAAGGAGTTGTCTCCAGGTGGTCTCTTAGGTTGGCTGGGAAAACTGCATGGAGAACGGAAGAAATGCTGTGGGAGGCCACTGCATCATCCAAATGTATCCCAAAGTAGCACTCCGTTCTCCCTGGAGCCGCTTGGGAAGGGCTCACGGAGCCAGCAGAATGCTCAACATCAGTGGCACCAAAACATTCAAACCCAGGCACACCCAAAAGTTCGACACCACTCATGACACAGCTGGTCCTGCACGTCAGCCAGACCTCATCATTCCCCTCCCCAAACCACCTCTCCTGCCCTTCTAAGTGACCTGAACACCTCTCCAGGAGCCCTGACTGCTGCTCCTCACCTGGTTTCCTGGAGCAATGATTGTTTCTGCCTATTTGCCATCCTCTAATTCCTCAAATCCCCCCTGGTTCTGACTGCCCACTGTAATTGTGTCACACGCACATCTCGCCAGCTTGATTCCGCACTGAGAAATGTCTTAACTTCAAAAAATGAGTGAGGAGAGCCAGGACCAATAACTGCTTATTATTTCCCCATTATTTTTGCTTTGGTGCTGTGCAAATTAGCAGAGGAGCTCTGCACTCCTCTATTTTGACAATTCAATGGCAGCAGCCATTTCAGCAGTTGCTTTAACAATTCTAATTTGCCAGGTTTATTTCCAAGAAATTCAGCCACCAGCAATTTGTCTATTTGCTCACACACCCTCTGGCATTCCTTCTGCAAGACTCTGCCTGCACATCCCACCACAGAGGCTCCGGACTTTGCCAGTTTCCATCCTGTGATCCTCATTCTGTAGAACACAAAGGAATCATGATTAAAGAAAAATCAAAAAAAATTACAACTGCAAACTAAAAAGACCGAGCGAAATCTTTGAATGGGTCCTTTTTGCAGAGGATTAAAGGAGAAAAAGGAGTCCCATGTCTCACTCAATTATTTCTTATCTGTTTCGGGGCTGCAATATGGGGTTTGGATAATTTGTCGGAGTGGGATGAGTGCATCCATTATTTATGTATTTATCAGTTTTGGAGAGTTACCTGACGGCCGTTCTGCTGCGTGCAGCTGCCAATCAGCTGAACTCAGCAACAGCTACAGCAAAGAATCATGGAACATCCTCAGTGGGAAGGACACACAGGGATCGTGGAATGTCACCCCTGGCCCTGCACAGACACCCCAACAATCCCACCCTGGGCATCCCTGGCAGCGGTGCCCAAACACTCCTGGAGCTCTGGCAGCCTCGGGGCTGTGCCCATTCCCTGGGGAGCCTGGGCAGTGCCCAGCACCCTCTGGGGGAAGAACCTTTCGCTGATCTCCAACCTAAACTCCCCTGGCACAGCTCCAGCCATTCCTTGGGTCCTGGGATCAACCCCCTCACACTGGGAACAGCAGCTGTGGCACAGCCTTCACACAGATGAAGAATTCCAGAATTCCATCCTTAGGAGCTGCTGAAAGGCTCACACAGCAAAAAGGCTTTGCTGGAAAAGCCTCAGGGCCAATACTGGGGCTGAACTCAACCCTCTCCAATGCAGGAACAAAACACAAATACAAACAAAAATAATACAAAGCAAAGGAGATTTCACACCTTGGAAAGCCAGAGCCCTCTGGACGTCCGTATTTATGGCTGCCATAGGGAACTGGAGCTCCTTCCCTGCAGAGACAGGCTGGGAGAGCTGGGGCTGCTCAGCCTGGAGAAGGGAATATTATATGGAGACTTCAGAGCCACTTCCAGTGTCTGCAGGAGCTACGGGGAAGCTGGAAAGGGACTTTTCATCAGGAATTGGAATGCCAGGACAAGGGGGAATCAAACTGAAAGAGGGGAAATTTAGCTCAGATATTGGGAAGAAATTCCTGTCTGTGAGGGTGGGGAGGCCCTGGCACAGGGTGCCCAGAGAAGCTGTGGCTGCCCCTGCATCCCTGGAAGTGTCCAGGGCCAGGTTGGACAGGGCTTGGAGCAACCCAGGATAGTGGAAGGTGTCCCTGCCCCTGGCAGGGGGTGGGATGGGCTGGGCTTTAATGTCCTTTCCAACCCAGACCATTCCCTGGTTCTACATTTTCCATCAGGAGCATTTGGTGCTGCTGCAAAGGGTGGCAGAGGGAACATCTCAGGGTAATAAACAGTAATTAAGGAGTTGTGCTATCAGACTGCTCAGGCACAGGCCAGTACCCCCCAGTGCATCCCAAACCACTCCATCCTGGAGCTCACGGGATTGATGCTTCCGCTCCAGCAGTTCCAGCTGCACTCTGCCCCCCAGCACACTCCTGCTGGAGTCAGGGGTGTCAAACAGTTCCCAGTGCACACACACAGCCACGGATTTCCAAACACAGTCACAGCCAAACCCAGGACAGGTTCAGGATCTTGTCATTCCCCTCAGCAGGAGGGGAAAAAAAAACCACCTAAAAAAGAAGTGTTGTCACCCAGGCATTTTGAGCCAAGAGGTCACAAAGCCAATCACTCTGCCCTACCCAGAAGCTGCTGGATGAGGAGTCCACCAGCCAAACAATACTTTTTTTTTTCTTTGATTGATTTGCACATTGTGAAAGTTGGGAGAGAGAAGAAGAGAGCAAAGGCAAAGCTATTCTGCCTTGACTACAATATCTGCTTCCACAAAATTGAAAAAGTCTTTTTGGAGCGCTTCTGAGCATCTCAAAAATCAAGTTAAGGAAAGGTCTGAAATGAAAAGTCAGCTCAACAGAAAAGAAGCAAAAAGAGTTTGCAGAAATGTCAGCAGAAAGTACTTGTCTTTTTCTCCCCGGGGGTTTTTGTTCTAAAACAATCTGGTCAAATCACTCCAGAGTCACGATTAGCATCAGTGTTAGCAAATCTTCATTCTGTGCAAAAACAAATCAAATGCATTAAAATGCCTGCGAGCGCAGTTCTTGTGGGAAAAGGAGGGCCCAGCTCCGGACTGGGAGGAAACACATTTAGATTGGAAATTAGGAAGGAATTCTTTACCCAGAGGGTGCTGAGGCCCTGGCACAGGGTGCCCAGAGAAGCTGTGGCTGCCCCTGGATCCCTGGAAGTGTCCAAGGCCAGGCTGGACCGGGCTTGGAGCAGCCTGGGATGGTGGAAGTTGTCCCTGCCCATGGCAGGGGGTGGCACTGGATGGTTTTAAGGTCCCTTCCAGCCCAAACCATTCCACGATTCCAAGTTTCCTTCAACACCTCAAATTAGGGTACTGTGGCTGTGCAGGGACCCCTCCCTGGGCTGGCCGAGCAGAGTGTGGGGAAGGAAAAGCAGGAATGAAGGATTCCCAGGATTCTCCCTGCCACTGCTCAGCGCTCCACTGACCCTGTGGCACAGCAGGAGCTGCGGGGCAGCACTGCCCTCCATTCCCAATGGGAATTCCCAAGGCAGTCCATGAATCCCTAATTCCTGAGCACCTGGTCTGCACATTTCCCTGCTGTGTAAGCGTGGTGTGAACTCCTACCACAGCCTCTGCTGGTGTCCCCAACAGCCTGTGCTGCAGGGACACCTCCATCTGGGGTGGCACATGAGCCAGCAGCAGGGTCATGTCTCGGGCACGTCCAATCTGGGAGACAATCCGCAGTAATTAATGTAATTAAACCTCACCACTGACCTGAGCACCTCAGCTTTGCACCACCTCTGGACTTCAAGGGCTCGTCTGACAGCAAGGGAGCAAACGACAGGACAAGAGGAAATGGCCTCAGGGTGCACCAGGGAAGGTTTAGGTTGGATATTAGGGACCATCTCTTCACTGAAGGGCTCTCCAGCCCTGGCACTGCCATCTGGGGCAGTGGTGGAGTCCCCATCCCTGGAGGGATTTCATGGACATGTGGATGTGGCACTTGGGGACATGGGTTAGTGCTGGGTCAATGATCCTGAAGGTCTTTTCCAACCTAAACGATTTTAGGATTTTCTAGGGTGACAGAGATCCCCAGAGGTGTAACCCCAGTGCCCTCCCAGGTGGTCTCCCATTGCCCTGTACCAGTCTGGGCACTTCAGCTGGGTCTCAAAGGGCCCCTTGCAGGATGCAGCAGCTCTCCCAGTACATTTTTCCTTCTCATTTGGTGGTGGCAACCTTCTGCCGTTGGGATGGGGCAGATGATATCATTCCCTGCACTGGATGTCACCAGCTGGAGCTCATCTCATCCTGAGACAAGCCCAAAAATTCAAGCAACACATTGCTCTAAGGAGGCTCCCTCAGGTCAGGACAGAGACACAAACAGCAGAGCTGCTACTTCCAGAGAATTCCTGCAGCTTTTAGCTCCAATCACCTTCCAAAATCCACCTGCACACTGGAGCTCCTCACGTGCAGTGCAGCTCTCCCAAGAATCATGGAATACTCTGGGTTGGATGGGACCTTAAAGCCCATCCCATTCCACTTCCTGCCAGGGGCAGGGACACCTTCCACTGTCCCGGGTTGCTCCAAGCCCTGTCCAACCTGGCCTTGGACATTTCCAGGGATCCAGGGGCGGCCACAGCTTCTCTGGGCACCCTGTGCCAGGGCCTCCCCACCCTCACAGGGAACAATTCATTCCCAATATCCCATCTAGCCCTGCCCTCTGGCAGTGGGAAGCCATTCCCCTTGTCCTGGCACTCCAGGCCCTTGTCTACATTCTCTCTCCATGTTTTCTGTTGGCTCCTTCAGGCACTGGAAGGCCACAATGAGGTCACCCCAAAGCTTCTCCTCTCCAGGCTGAACAACCCCAGCTCTCCCAGCCTTTCCTCCCAGCAGAGCTGCTCCATCCCTCTGATCATCCTGGTGCCTCCTCTGGGCTCTCTCCAGCAGCTCCACGTCCTCCCTGTGCTGGGCCCCAGGGCTGGGGCAGCTCTGCAGGTGGGGTCTCACCTGAGCGGGGCCGAGGGGCAGAATCCCAATCCCTTCCCTGCTGCCCACTCTGGGGATGAGCCCAGCACGGGGTCAGACTGGAAGTGGCTCTGGGACTGACAGCACTGAGCAGCTCCAGGGCTGCAGAGAGCAGCGCACGAGGAGGGCACAGAAATGATCAAAGTGACACTGGCAGGTAAATACCGGGGTCATCCCACCCAGGGCATGGACAGCACCGACAGCTGGGGCCAGGAGCTGTGGGAAGAGACGCCTCTCTGAGCCACAAAGTTCATGGACTGAGCACTCCAAGCCCGAGGGCTGCATCCCTGTGTGGAATAATAATAACGCCCAGGAACCGCTGCTGCCTTTGGTTCTGCTGCCGTGGAAGAACAGCTGCTGCTATCGCAGCGAGGCACAGAGGGAGCAGGAGGAGGACAGAAAAAACACACCCCCAAAAAGCACAAAAAGCCGGAATCTGCTCAATTCAGGGCTCGGAGAAGCCAACCCAACCAATCACTGCGCACAAATGTGATTACCAGGGTCTGTCTGGCACTGCGTGATGCAGAAAGGTTTTTCTTCCCCTCCCCTCCCCTCTCTCCAAGGATCCGGATTCCTCACAAGGAGCAGGGGAGGGAAGGGGAAGTGCGGAGTGTCCCCACATCGCGGCTGCGAGGGGACAATCCGCACTCGCCGCTTGCAGCTCCGCGTTTCAGCACCGAGCTGATTTTGTCGGGAGCTCGGCTCTGCGCAGGAATCGCTGGGAGCTGCCGCAGCATCCCCGGCTGCCGCAGGGAAAGGTCGCTGCTGCCACCTGCAGCCCTCCGGAGACGCTCCCTGCCCGAACCCCGGGTCAAACGGGAGGGACGGGCCGGGCTAACGAGGGGTCAGCCCCTCCAAAGAGTCGCTGGTCAAGGTTCGCCGGGAGGCAGGATCCTGCTGCTCCAGCGGCGTGTGCCACCCTCGGACGCAAAACGGAGCTTTCCTGCTCTGCCTGACCCTCCAAGCTGACACAAAGTCCAGCAAATACCTGGTGGAGAGAGAGGTGACAGAAATCTTTGGAGAGAACACAACGGAGGTAGAGATCACGCATGTGGATATTGGCTTTATTGAGATACCACCCAAAAATAACCCTCAAAGAGCTTTCCCAGAGCAGCTGTGGCTGCCCCTGGATCCCTGCAACTGTTGGACAGGGTTTGGAGCACCCTGGGATAGTGGAAGGGGTCCCTTCCACGGAATGAGATGAGCTTTGAGGTCTCTTCCAACCCAAACCATTCCACCCTTCTGTTACCCAGTGAAAGCCTCCACGTGCAAATCCAACAGCTCCAGCAGCAGCGTGCTCAGGTATTTTTCCAGCAGGGGACAGCAGGATAATGTGAAGGTCTGTGCAAATGGGTGATTGGGATCTGAGATGTGCAATTAATACCAGAGCACAGTTTGGGTACCTGGCAGCTCTCCCAAAGCCCGAGGTAACATCAAGCATCTCCTCCTCTATAGAAAGACAGAACTTAATCTCAAAGGACTCTGGATGTTCACATCCTGGGAAGGCACAGTGCCAAGAATACAGTTATTTTCTTTACAAAACCTGGCCTAATCCCATTTTACTCCTAAAATCAGCTGTCCCCTCCGAAGGAAATGGAGCCCAGACATAAAGAAACAGTTCTGCCCTAAAAAACCCCCAGCAAACCCACCCAACACCACCCCCACCTTACTGAGAGCCTGCAGAGAAGACACACACATCCATAAACCTCTGATCTCCACATGCCAGAAACAAAATGCCAGGAAACCTGAAACAGGAGAGAGAAAGCTGTAAACTGTCCCTCAGACTCTGTGATGACACAAGGAAATAACCCCCAGGACCCCCAAACCAGTGGCAAAAAGCAATGGATGTGGTAGCAAGGGCTATTTGCTAATCAACAGGAAATTTCACCATCTGTAAAATCCCCCCAAGGTTCACTACATCAATCAATCTCTACTTTGAGAGGGAACGAAACTTCAACCAAATCATTATTCCAAAAATATGAACCTGGAAGCTCCTGCAGGAGTTAATAAGGGGGATGAGAACCCCAGGCTCTACACACAAAGTAAAAGGAGTCCTAAAGCGCTGGATTCACATTTCAGTCTGACTTTAGTGCTAAACGTCTACCAATTTTGACAGAAATCCATCACCCAAATAAAATTTGAGGGTCTGAAGCAGAGAGTTGAAGCATAAAAATATAATGCAAAGGCACATTTAAAGCCCAGGTCTAAAATTAGTTGTTTGACACAGGGAGTTTTAACAGTGCTGCAATCCCTCCTTCCTGCACTGATTTTGTTCTCTAAGCTCACACGTGGCTGAAAACATATTTTTTATAAGTTATAGCTTAAAAGAAAGGATTCTCCTCCGTGTTCGGCCATATTAGGACAGGTTTCACCATTTAACACAAGTTTGCCAGGGTAAGTGGAAGTCCCCAGGTTTGTTGACTACTTTCCCCAGGATTTAATAAAAGTTCAAGTTGTTCAGCCCAGCTCTGTAAATTCGACAAGAAATGCGTTTAACAATTCCATTAAGTTATATCTGCATTCCAAAGCCTGGTGATATTCATCTCTCCTTTTAAAAAAAAAGATGCCTTATCCTCTTCGTAATACAGAGGAAAGATGTAAAGATCCCCTAATCTTTGAAGGAAGGTGTCTTCAAACCCTCCGCCCTCCTCGTGCATGAAAATAAATCCATAGGAAAAGAGGAGCTCATGCTTGGAATGTTAACATACTGTAGCATCAATTATGATATTTATCACACAGGGAATGAGAAGTTAGCAACCATTTATAGCCCAATTCCAGTAAACATTAGAGCCTTTCCCAGCACATACACACACCCCCACAATTAATCAGAGGTAAAGCTCGTCCCAAATAAACCCGAGCTGCTTCACAGAGACGGCTTTGTTTTCCCCATCTCCACAGAGTGTTTCACCAGAAGCCATCCCCCCTTCCCAGATCCTCAGAGAAACCACTGGGAAGACCTTTCCCAGCCCCCTGTGTGGGAACTGCTCGTTCCGAGGAGGAACATCACCTCTGGGGACTGCAGGGGCACCCGGTGGCACAAATGCCCCATGGAGGGGTTTGCAGACACCTGGAAGAGGTGGCCGAGGAGCAGCTGTACCTGCACGGTCCCCTCTGGTCCCCAGGGGCCAGGACAGTTCTCCAGCCACCCCATAAAGAGATGTCCAAGTGTTTGCCACGACCTGGGATGGGCAGACCCAGCATCAGTGACACAAGTGGGGCACCAAAGCACAAAGCCCAAATTTTCCCACAAAAACACAATCCAAATCTTCACTGGACACAAGACAAGTGACCCCAAATTCACAGCCCCAGCCCACAGCAAGGCCATTGCCCCCCAGCAGCACCAGTTTGGGGCTGGTTTCAGCCCTGGAGCTGGAGAGGGACGTGCAGAGGTGGGACCTGCTTCGCTCACCCCAATGAGCTTTAGAAGATCCCCCCAGGAGGACACACGGAGCATCCCCACAAAGCCCCAGGGACCCAGCACGAAGTCCCAGAGCAGGGACCTTCCACACCATGTCCCCACAACCCCCCAGAACAGGGACCCCCCACACCATGTCCCCTTGAACCCCAATTCAGGGATTCCCCCTAAACCTCCAGACCAGGGACTTCAACACCACCTCCCCACAAATCCCCAGTCTGGGGAACCCCCCAATCCCCCATGCCAGGGAGCCTCCCCAAACTCACACAGCAGGGACCCCCACACCACCTCCCCCTAAACATCCACACCAGGAACCCCAACATGATCTCTCCCCACACCCCCACCTGAGGGACCCTTCACACCACCTCACCCTGAACCCCCAAACCCACAATGCTCCAGACTAGGGAACCC
>VZRV01005916.1:0-88125 GCA_013398115.1 Falcunculus frontatus | reverse complement strand
CAAACCCCCAGACCAGGAACCCCCCACCACACTCAGACCCTTTGGTAGGAGCACCTCAGCAAAAAGGCTCTTCCCAGGCTGCCGAGGCCGTATAAATAATGGGTTCAGTGTAAAATTAGGGGATGTGGGTCAAGGGGGAGACGCTTAAGGAGAACAGGAAGGACAAGGCTTCGCTCCAAGGGGAGAACCAGGGGAGATGGGAAGGGACAGAGCACAACCAAACGGGGGCAGAGGGAGTCAGTGCTGTGCCAGAAGCCTGCGGATGACAGAATCCTTAAGGAATCACAGAACCCTTAAGGAATCTCAGAATCCTCAAGGCTGGAAAAACCCCCAACCTCAACAAGTGCACCCATGGCCATCAGGGACTGGGCAGAGCACAATCCTGCCCCGTGGGAAGCGGGAGCTGAGCCCTCCTGCTGCTCTCCTTTCACTCCCCAACACACGTTATCCACAGAAGAGGAATTTCCAGGACAGTTTTCCCCCCATCCCTACATCCTCTGAGTTGTTATTGTTTGGGTTCAGGGTTGCCATGAGAACGCGCAGCCAATGTTAATTTAATGGAATTATCATGCGTGGAAAAGGACCGTGACCAGAGCCCGGCTCCCTGATTCATTCCCTCACAACCAGGCCCTGAGCAGATATTCCATGGAATGCTGGCCAATCAGGGCTTCCAGGCTTAGCTCACGCCAGCACAGCTCTTCCCCGAATTAATAAACCAGGATATTCCTTTCAAAATCCCTTTTCTGATGGAAAAAAAAGACCTGAAGGAGTGCCTAGAACTCAGAGCTGCCTCATCACTCCCACACCGAATGGATCCTCAGCACTGGGGAGCTCAGGAGTTTCTGGGCAGATTTAGAGTTTCCCTTTGTTTCTTCACTCGGTCCCTATGGAACCACTTCCAGCTGTTCCCTCCTCAGCAATCACAGAGCAAGGTGTGGGAATCAGACCCACACAAACCTTTCAATGAGTCAGTTTCCACGTCAGCTTTTTCCTTATTTACTGCAGTGCTCAGGGTGTTTTTAGCCTGGGAGACTGAAGCAAGATTCCAAGCAAAAGGATGGATTTCCCTATCCAAGTTTGGGTGATAAATATCAGCTCCATGGTGACACAGAAGTGCACAAGGCCAGGAGAGAGTTCACAGGTTTATGGCTGCCGGTCCTGCCCATGGTCCCCGTGAGATCCTTTGGAGGCACATCCTGGTTTTCCTCAGGCAGGAAGGTTTGCTGCCGCTTCAGAGGCAAACCTTGCCATTTTTCCCACTTCCCGGGGAACGGAAGCCAATCCAACCAGGCTGAGTCCAGCAGAAATTGGGGAGGAGGAAGAAAGGACACCAGATGTAGTAGCCCAGGGTCTCTGAGGCTTAAACCACGGCCTGTTAGTTGTAGATAAGGCCCTTCAAAGCCGTTGTTTTATTCCTTTAAAACCATGCTGGCTGCAGCCAGAGCCGTGAATTCACGGAGCAAAGCTCTTTCCCAAGGCCAATATTGCCTGTCCAGATGATCCCATAATTCCACCGAGGTCCAACATTTCATTTGGTCTCCCCGGCAGACCTGACCTTGCAGGAATATTTTCTTGGCGTGAACAGCAGAGAAACTGTAAAGAGAAAGTATTAAATGCTTTCAAAGGAGATGAGAGCAGAAGGGGTTTTTTTCATTTCTCGCTGTCTACTCAGTGATAAAGAGACAAAAAAGCGCCAGAATTTTGTAAAACCCTGTTTGTTAATGATCAGGAAATGCAAAGCCTGACTACAGAATTACGCTGCTCTTTTGAAGGAGCTTCTGGTGGCTTCTGCAAAAGAAAGCAGAGCCAACTAATGCCAATAATAGGCTAAATAATTAAAAGAGATGTTTTCTCTCTTGAGGGTAGAAGCCAGCAAGGGGATTAATGAAGGAAGAGAGATAAAGAGAGGAAGAGCTCTTGTATTTCCAGTAAAAGTGATGAGTTTATTACAAGTATATTAAAAAACAATGAGAGGCCACTGGTTGGCCCTGGACTTTTGTCCTAAAGTGGGATGTCTCAGTCAACCACACCAAAAATCCACCCACTCTCCAAATAATCTGTTCAGTGCCCACCAGACCTGGGAAAAACCCACCTAAAGGGGATTCAAGGGGCTTGGAGAACCCCCAGCAGGTGGAAAGAAAAAAAACCAGGAATCCTGTTGGCTTCCTGAGATTCCTAAGGTGTTGCATATCCAGGGAATTTTAGTTCAAATAACTTCAGATTAGAACCACTCACTGTGCCCTGCAGGATGGTTGAGGTTGGACAATAGGAGAATTCCTTCCTGGAGAGGGTGGCCAAGCACTGGAAGGGGCTGCCCAGGGAGGTTTGGAGTCCCCATCCCTGGAGGTGTCCAAGGAAGGGCTGGAGGTGGAACTCAGTGCTCTGGGCTGGGGACAAGGTGGGCATCGGGCACAGGTTGGACTCAGTGGTTTTGGAGGGCTTTTCCAACCTGAATGATTCTATAATTCCATGATTCTTTTTTTTGGGCGGAGGCTTTTTGGAGCATCTACAAGGTGTCTGGCTGGAGGAATGACCCCACTTCTCTTTGTGGGGATCAAAGTCAGTTGTTTGGTTTCCCTCCATCCTCCAGAAGGTTCCAGCTTTGCAAAAGGCACGATTGACCTCCCTCTGCCTCCCCAGCCACCCACGTCCCACCTGGAAGTTGTGGCTGTGGCCTGCAATCCAAGCTGTGCCACAGTCCAGCAGCAGTCCCTCCTGGTTTATTTCCAGAGCCAGTTTCCATCCCTTTCCCCTTGGGTCAGAAGTGTGGTTAAAATGTCTCCAAACCTGGAATTATTCTACCCCTGCAAGTACAGATTTCCAATGCGAGGTCACCTCAAGCAGGATTTCAAAGGCAAATCCCCATTTCTCTTCAGCAAGAAAAATATCCTGACAATGTTTTGCTTTGACCTTCTTGAAGTGTTTTAATAAGACTGAAACAATCCATATTAACGGAGATTGAAATGTTTCATTTCCACGCTGCTGCTCCAATTGCTGCCTGATATGAGAGGAATAGAGCACAGCAATTTTACAAATGATTTCAATAATGTCCCACTAAAGTCTGCCAAAAATCAATTTCTGAACAGAGGGCTCTTTTTCCAGGGAAAAATCTCCCTGGGGCTGTAATGCCAGGGTGTTTGGAGAGGGTGAGCTCTGAGGACACCCCGGAAATCCCAGCAGCTCTCTGTGCTTGGAAGTTGTGACAGAGGGAATGAGGGAAGTTGTGGCAGAGGGAATGAGACCTCGAGTGCTGCTTTTGCAACTCCTGATGCTACTACAGGAGTAGCAACAGCAACATTAACACCAGGCTTTGGTCCCTCTTAGTTCAAGCCATGAATCCATGTCCTCACAGGGTAGGATTCCCATGCACCTGCCCACCTTTGGATACTGCAGGGATACAAGGTCTGTAGTCCCCTTTACAGAGCCAGAAAGAGCAAAGATGTTTTGGGCATCCAAACCTGCTTGGAAATCCTCCAGTTATTCCCCTCCTGGGAATGGGACAAGAGCCTCAGGTCAAGATCCTTTTCACTTAAATTCTACACTTCTGTGGAGCTGCTGCAGAGACCCCAGAGGAGGCACCAGGATGAGCAGAGGGTTGGAGCAGCTCTGCTGGGAGGAAAGGCTGGGAGAGCTGGGATTGTTCAGCCTGGAGAGGAGAAGGCTTGGGGTGACCTCACTGTGGCCTTCCAGTGCCTGAAGGAGCCGACAAGAAACATGGAGAGAGAATATTCCCAAGGGATGGAGTGATAGGATGAGGGGGAATGGCTTCCCACTGCCAGAGGGCAGAGTTAGGTGGGCTATTGGGAAGAAATTCCTCCCTGTGAGGGTGAGGACGCCCTGGTACAGGGTGCTCAGAGATGCTGTGGCCGCCCCTGGATCCCTGGGCTGGAAGTGTTCCAGCTTGGAGCAGCCTGGGATAGTGGAAGATGTCCCTATCAACCTGAGCAGGTCGGGAGGAGCAGGAAGGGTTTCAGATCGCTGCTTCCCAGCTTTATCCTTTCCTCCTTTAAATCTTTCTCTCCGACTTTCCCTCTCTTCCTTCTCTGCAAAAATCTTCCTGCCACCTCCTGGAAGAAGCTGCAACTGCTGCAGTGCCTCTGCAGAAGGGGAATAAATGCTCTGGATGTGCTGGAAAGCTCTCCAGGTTCGGGAGGAGGTGGGAGCCCCTGGGTGGATTTCCAGCCTCTCCTCTGTGTCTTTTCACTCTGCCGTTCTTTTCTCTCTCCAGGAGTGCCTGCCTTGCTTTTTTTTTTTCGATGTTATCAGTGCTAAATGCCGGTGCTTCGTCCCAGTCATTGCTTTCTTTTCAAGGAGAAGACAAGAAGGGAATTCACCTAAAGCACAGGAAATTAGGGAGAGCGATTAAGATCCACACCTTTGTGCTGTGGCTTTGTGTGTCCAGCCAACGATACAAATTATTATTTGTGTCACTATTTGTGCTACAAAGGGAATGCCAAACAACCCGAGAGAAGTCCCCGTCAGGGGTTATCCAAACACAGTAAATTACCTCTGTCCCCAAAAAGGCAAAAATAAGAATAAAATTAAGTGGTCGATTTACTCGGGGGCTGGGAAATTTTGAAGCTAAAAAGTAACAAACTTTTGGTTTTGGCAATCAGATAAGTATTAGAGTGCATTTAGGCAGTGCTGTCAGGCACAGGGTGGGATTTTGGGATGTCCCGTGCAGGGCCAGGAGTTGGACTGGATGATCCTCGTGGGTCCTTTCCAGATCAGGATATTCCATGTGATTCATATTCTGTGATGCAATTCCAGCGGCTTAATGCCTGTCATTTGGGATAACCCCATTTAACATCAGTGTTGTTTCATCTGGATTTTTACCTGGGATAATCCCCTCAGCCTTGGATGCTCACTTTATCCATGAGCATCCTTTTAGCTCGCTGACTCCCACATCTGTCCAGTCAGTTTGATTTTCCAGGAAAATCCTACGGCGTGTTTGCTAAATACAGCACTATGTCGCAGGAAGTGCTGAGGGCAGGGAGTTGTGCTGGATAACAACACAATTCATCGGGATTTTTATTGTAATTGTTATGCCAAAGCTCTGCAGAATCTCTCCCATATTTATCCTGAGTCAATCCTGTGTGGAGGAAAGGATCAACAAATCTTCCAGCAAATCTGAGGGGTCTGGCCTTGGAGAGGTTCAATATTTAGTGTACAGGGATTGATTTAAACACCAAAATCGGGTGTGTTTACACACCTAGAGAGCTGCACAGGATATACTCCTTAAACTGGGAGTTTGGGATGTTCCTGCTCCTCTGCAGCTCCCAAAATACCCTAAAATGTTGTCAATGGGGAACAAATGTCTCCAATTTGTTTTTTAGTCAGAAGACTTTTAAATACCATGGATTTCAAGGCCAATATTTCTCTGTTAAATCCTTTGGCCAGGTAGAACTCCCCTGTCTTTAAGCAGCTCCTTCGAAGACTCTGTAGGATTTTTCCTACCTCAATAATAATTTATTTGTTTTTTCAGCTTCCCAGTTCCTGCCAGACAGCTTTGGATTGCTCCTGGAGAGCACTGGCCCTCTAGAAAATGAAAGAGGAATGGATGAGCCTCAATTTCCCTGCATCTGACCGTATATTATTGGTTTTAGTTCAGCTGCACATTGCGCCAGCACGAATTCCCCAGCATTTCCCTGTTTCTCATACCTCCTTGGACATTTTATGCAATCATTTTCTGCATTGAAAATGATTTTTTTCAATGCAAAACCCGGGAGGAGCCATTCCTATTTTCCTTCTGGGGTTATAAGGCCTGAATTGTGTCCCCTCCCTTTTTCCATTTGGGTGAATTTAGACTTTCACGGTGACTGTGGGGCATGGTCACAACAGGCATGGCCACAACACCTCAAGTCCACTGAAATCCAAGCTGAAAGGCAAATTCCTCCAGGTTTTCTGTGTGGGATCATTTAGAATTGTTTTTATGGGAAGGCTTGTACAGCCAACGGTGGCTCCGTGCCTTTCTTGGGAGCACGGTGTCACTGGGAATGGCTCTGGGGGTGGCTCTGGGGGTGGCAGAGGGGCTGTGCTGCAGCTCCAGCTCACCTGGATGCCATTTCTGGGTGTTCCTGGACGAATCCCGTGGGGAGCGCTGCAGCTCCGGCTGCTCAGAGCTGGTGTCTGCAAACACCAGGGGACACTGCGGGACTGAGCAGTGCCGGGGCTGGACACGGCCTCAGCCCTCCAGGAACACCGGCAGTGCCCAGCACAGCCCTGCCCTGGGCTCCGCCAGGCCTTGGGGTTGTTGGATCAGTGTCCCCTGCAAGGGGGGGACGTGGGGGGCCAGCAGGGAAGGGTGGGAGTGGACATTTTCCTACCTAAGGGTGTCACCCTTCAGAGTGGGATGAGGACAAAGGTGTGACAGCCGGGTGCTGCACCCCGGGACAACCCTCACCTGCCTCCAAGGCAAGTCTCGGGCTTTGCCTGAAGCATCCCAGCTGGGAAGTGCAACTTGGAGCTGCCTCCAGGGTGGGAGGGCACGGAGCACCAGGGGGTGGTCGGGACAGAGCAGTTGGTACTCAGTAGTGCTGGGGCTGAAGCCCAGGTGCTGCTGGACCATTGGGAGCAGGGGTTTAGCAGGACACTGGAGGGGAATGGAGAGGTCAGCCAGGCTCCACCTCCCTGTTCGTGTCAAGGGCATCTCATCCTTGCATCATTCCCGAACACAGCTGTGGGTGTTATCTCCAAATGCCTTGGGAGGATCAAGTGCAGGCTAAAAGAGGCTGCAAAGTTTGGCTGCTTGGAGTGGAGTTAGTGCTTTCCTTCTCAGGCCTGTCTGATGGCTCCTTAGCCCAGTGCCCTGCTGTGGCAGCATTTGGAAGGATCCTGCTGGGAAGGGTATAAAAATAACTCCCATTTCTCCTCTTTGCATGGCCTTTAAATTCCAAACTTTATTTACACAAGTTGGGGGTGTTCAGCCCCGTGAAACAAAGGCTCCGAGGAGAGCTTAAAACCCCTTCCTGTGCCTAAAGGGGCTCCAAGAGAGCTGGAGAGGGACTTCGAACAAGAGATGGAGTGACAAGACAAGGGGGAATGGCCTTAAGCTGACAGAGAGCAGGGTTAGGTGGGATATTGGGAAGAAATTGTTCCCTGTCACAGGGTGCCCAGAGAAGCTGTGGCTGCTCCTGGATCCCTGGAAGTGTCCAAGGCCAGGTTGGACAGCAGCTGGGGACCATCTGCCTGTTGGACAGGGCTTGGAGCATCCTGGGCTAGTGGAAGGGGTCCCTGCCCATGGCAGGGGGGGCACTGGATGGGCTTTAAGGTTCCATCCAACCCAAACCATTCTGGGATTTGCCTTAGGGAAGCCCTGCTCAGATTCAGCACAGCTGGAGATGTTCCATCTCATGGGTGGCAGGATGGGACCTGGCTGTCACTGCCCACCCGAGCCAGCCCAGAGGGGATAGGACAGCACTCACCAGCCGATTGTGTGGATATTTGGAAAATAGCACAGGAATGTGGGGAGAGCACAGTGGAACCAAGGTCAGCAGGGCTCAGCTCCCTGGGAGAAGAGCCTGTGCTTAATGGCTCTGCTGAATCAGGGCCCGAGAGCAGCTCCCTCTCCATCAGCTGATGGAACGACCCTGGATCAGCCGAGCTGGTGATGCCAGGAGGGTGAAGGCATCTCCAAGGGCTTGGGGAGCCAATGGCTTGCAAGGATGCCAGAGGAGGAGCTGGCAAAGCAAAGCCTCCGGCGGGCTGGGCTCACCAAACGCCTCCTCCCACACAGTAAATTCACCCCCAATTAAAAATGTATCTGTTTGCTTTCCTGAGATTGATCGCACATTTAATCAGGCACTGCTCAGATATAGAGTAGCACTGAAAGGCAGAGATAATAAAGAAATCATTCTTTTAAAGGAGTAGCTGCATTGCAGATCAATTTCTTCAAAACCTTCATGTGCACAGAAATCCTCTGGGATGAATATTTCATAAGGGGAATAACACTGTTAAATTAATAAAACCTCTGCATGCCTAGTTATGAACTACAAAGATTGCTGAAGTTGTTCTAAAAAAATCCTCCTGCTCATACTTTGTACATCAATTTATGACAGAGTCATAGCTGGACCCTGAGGGAAACGGAGGAGGAAAAGGGACCCTTTTGATGTGAGGAATTTTTAGTAAGTGGGAAGGGTTGCACGGACACAACTGCCCAGTGAGGGCAGGCAGCCCTGCTGGGAAGGGGAAACAGGATTCTCCAGTGGGAGCATGGACATGCTGAAATTAATCATGCTGAATATTCCTTACTGCCTCTCTCAGGCTGTAGGGGAGCGACCTGAGGAGCTGGAGTGGCCTGAAGTGAGGGCTAAGTCAGGTCTCCAGTGTCCATCTCCAGATGCTCCTGGGTATCACTGGGGCCACGTCTTCAATACCAGTCCCTCAACTGGTGGGGGTTGGAAAGTCTTCACCCAGCTGAGGGCACTTGGTCTGTTCTGCCGGAGAAGAGGAGACTGAGGCCAGACCTCATCCTGACCCAAAGCTTCCCCTCAAGGGGCAGCTCCAATCTCTGCTCTGTGACCAGGGACAGGACCCCAAGGAATGGCTGGAGCTGTGCCAGGGGAGGTTTAGGTGGATCTCAGGGAAAGGTTCTTCCCCCAGAGGGTGCTGGGCACTGCCCAGGCTCCCCAGGGAATGGGCACAGCCCCGAGGCTGCCAGAGCTCCAGGAGCATTTGGGCACCACTGCCAGGGATGTCCAGGGCGGGATTGTTGGGGTGTCTGTGCAGGGCCAGGAGCTGGACTGATGATCCTGTGGGTCCCTTCCAGCTCAGGTTATTCCATGATTCTGTGATTCCTTGTTGTGGGACCAGAATTGGGGTGTTCACCTCGACCAGGGGGACCCGAATCAGCACAACAGGGACCTGGGTCTGTCTCCACCCTCACCCCTGGCCATGCCTCCCCAGAAATCCCATCCTGGTTGTCACTGCTCCCTCCATTCCCACGCTAAGACCCCACCTGAGACTTCCCAGGGGAAAATAAACTTCCACTGGAAAATTACCAGCCTCTCCATCCGTTCTTTCCGTCTCTACAAAGCCCGTTCCCCTCGCGCTTCTGCTCCCCAGCGAGGTCCTCGTTGGCTCGGTGGCAGCTTAGCAGAGGCTTCTCCTGCAGGCTGCTCCCAAACTTGAGAGGAACTCATCAGCTTTTAGCAGGCAAAGACAGAGAGAGCTCGAAACCACCATATCGATCTTCCTTTCCCTTTGAAATTTTCCCAAAGTAGAGCCAAATAAAAATAGAACAAAAATATGTATCACCGCTTCCCTACTTGTAGCTGATTTGTCTACTTGGCATTATTTTCTTCAGTGGGGAAGAGGGTGAGGCGCACAAAGGGGACAGAGGCACGGGATAAATAAGTAAGAATGTAAAATTGGGTGTTTTGAATTTTTTTTTTTAATGTTAACCAGATAATGTATTCATAATCTTCCCTGCTTACGACTAAAAAATGAGTGCTCGCCTTTTGAAGCCCTCATCTGGCAGGGAGAGATAGCAGATTTCTAAGAGCATTTTTTATGCTCCTTTGATGACTGCGAGGGGAAAAAAAAATATTCAGAGAGCCGAAATGACATTTTTCTATAAATTTCACACAGCTCTGCAGGCATGTAGGCATGGAGGCATTCATTAAGATTAGTTGGAATTACTTAAGCACCGTGAATTTTCTCCATCAAGTTGGTAACTGGAACACTGCGGATTAGTTATTGATCAGCTGCCATTAATACTTGGGGCTCTTTCCATGCCTGTTGTTGGGCTTTTTGTTGCTCCTTCCCCCCTCTCTTGTGCGAGGCGAAGCTGTGAAATTCGCAAATTAAACAGGCGCTCTTCAGTCTCTCCTTTGTTTTGGGGAACAAAAAAACCCCGAACAGAAAATAGAACTCCTTTGTTCATGCAAATCTCTATCTGCTCTGCCTCACTGCTTCCCCCCTCTGCTCCCCACGGCAGCCCAAATCTGGGGTGGCTCTCAGAGCTGATGCTGCAGTCCTTCCATAGAATCATGGGGTGGTTTGGGTGGGAAACGACCTTAAAGACAACCTAATTCCACTCCTTTCCATGGGCAGTGACACCTTCCACTAGCCCAGGCTGCTTCAAGCCCCATTTGACCTGGCCTTGGACACTTCCAGGGATGGGGAGGGCAGTGCCTTTCCAACAGGGCCTCTGGAAGTGTGGTGGGGTCTCACAGTGGGATTTCAGCTCACCAGTCCTGCCGATGGATTTGGAGAGGCCACGAGCTGGGAATTCTGGCCGTGTACGGCTCTGACCCTCATGAGAGGCCCTGGAGATAGCAGGGATGCACTCCCAGCATCTTTTTGCTACACAGAGGGATGTGCCAGGCCACAGAGTCATTTCCCAGAGCTGTGCAATCTCTGTACCCCCTGCTGACCCCACCCCACCCACAGCCAGGGCCAGGACTGAGCACCAGCAGCTCCCAATCTGGTTACAGGATTTGGCCAAGGCTGAAAACCAAGTTTGAGCTGTGTGGAACCTTCAAAGATCTCAGTCTCCACCTCTCCAGGCCTTCTACTTGTCTCTTTATCCATGATTCCTGTTGGAAAGCTCCTGGTTTTCAGTGATGCCCATTCCCAGTGAGGAGCACAGTGACGGAGTCAGGTCCTTCCCAGCCAAACTTCTGCCAAGTTGGAGACACAAAACTATTTTGTACATTTAAGCCACAGGGTTGCCCCAGAACTCCAGTGGGATTTCCTCTTCTGCTCCAGGTGCCTCAGCCCCATGGGGTGTGATCCTCCCCACACACTGCTCAGACCTTCTGCTAAGGCACAGCTCTTTCTCACAGGAGCCAGGTCTCCTCTCCTTTCCCAGAAGGTTTTCCTGAGCCTCTTCGTATTACTGGGCACCTGGACACCAAACCCTGACCTTCAGAGCCTGTTGAACCTGCACAGCTGAGTGTGAGGTGGTGCCACTGGGGCAACAAGGAGGAGGCAGCAGCAAACTTGAAACGCTCACTGCAGGATAAATCCCACAGGAATTGTGCTTGGCTGGACCTATTCTCCAACCAGCACCCCTGAGCAAAGCTCCAGCCCCACAACAGCTCTGCATGGAGCTGGTTCTGCCTGTTTTGTGTCCAAACCACCAGCTCCTGTCACCTTTACCTTTTCCTTCTTCTGGTTGCCAAAAATCCCCTGCCCCGAGAAGAGCCCCGTGGAGGATTTGCCACATTTCTCATTGGAGCAGCTGTTCCTCGGCAGGTTCCGACAAAAATGACCAAGGATGACTTTCCAAATGAGCATCCAAAGGAGCTCCAGGCAGCTGCTGCTGCAGGAGGAGCACAAGGCTTCACTTCCCTACACACAGCTCCTAAAGGGGCTTCTGTTCTTCCACAAGCAGGACTGGAGTGGGACCTTCCGGGTGACCTGGCTCTGGCTGCCCCAGGCTGAGGGAAGCTCTGGGATGGAGTGGGACACAATCTCCGTTATCCAAACAGGGACTAGATCAGCTCAGTTCACACATTCCCATTTCAAAACTGCAGCTTCAGGAAGGGGGGAATGACAAATAGGGGAGCCCCGTGTCAGTGACAGGGAGAGTGGGAGTTTCTTCCCCGTGGAACGTGCAGCTCCGAGGTGATGGCTCCATTCTCATCAGGATAATTTGCCCCCTCCTTAATGGGAAGGCAAGAGTGTCATCTTTCCCAGGTCCAGGCCTTTTGGGATGGGAAGAAAGCCAGTTCAAGCACCACATCTGCACCTGGAAGAGCCAGATTTGGGCCCAGAATTTTTTACTCCGTGGCCTCCCTAGGCGCCAACTTCCAGCTGTTTCAATGGAATTTATGGAGCATGTTTCTCTGTTAAGACCTCTGAAGGTGAAATCTCTCATTCCTCTGTCCCTTTCTGGTGTGTAGCGCTTAGGGAAGCTCCAGGGCTCCCTCAGGATCTTCTCTTTAGCCATTCCTGTGGTGCCTAAATTCCCTTCCCTGGGGTACAGTCAGGAGCAGAGGCTTTATTAGGACACCGTCAGCTTTTCCCCAGGATCCTAGAGCTGACAGAGAGCCACAAGAACTTCACAGGCCTTGATTCTTTGTGCCTTGTCAGCTCTAATGAACCCATGGTCAGACTGAAAGAGGAGAAATTTTGGTGGGATATTGGGAAGAAATTCCTCCCTGTGAGGGTGGGGAGGCCCTGGCACAGGGTGCCCAGAGAAGCTGTGGCTGCCCCTGGATCCCTGGAAGTGTCCAAGGCCAGGTTGGATGGGGCTTGGAGCATCCTGGGCTAGTGGAAGGTGTCCCTGCCCCTGGCAGGGGGTTGAATTGGAGGATCCTTAAGGTCCCATCCAACCCAGAGCATTCCATGATTCTATGCTCCTAGCTGTGAGCTGGCTGGAATTGTGAGGGTGCTGGAACCGGACTCCAGAGGCTTCCATCAGGAAGGAAACATGTCTGATGTGGAAGCTGTCCCTTGGTTTGGCTGTCTGGCAGCACAGCACTTCCTGAGGGAGGAAAGCTCTGAATTATCCCTCCTCAGGGATGTATAAAGTCCTGTGGAATGTCCTGCATGGAATGTCTGCTCCTTTCCTTCACAATCGCCGTTTCATGGGATATTCGTCCCAAGGGATGCCTGGACATGGCTGGACTCGCTTTATGCCTCACTCTGGTTCCGGTTCTCCGGGGACATTCCACCTGATACGTGTTCTCAAGTCCTCCTGGGATGTGCACAAAAGCCAGGGAATATAATTTATTCTCTTCTGGGTTGTCACATTCCCTGCTTTCCATCTGCTGTCTTTCCCAGGGAATCCCAGAGCCCTCTCCGGTTGTGCTGAGCTGCAGCAGGAGCCCAGGGCATGGGCGTTGCTCTGACCCAAGGAGATGCAGACCCCAGGCAACCTGGATTTGCATTCCTGGCTGGGTCAGCTGTTAAACAAAGAAATGTTATTTCTGAGAGTTTGAGCAATAAAAAGCATGGAAATGAAACAGCGAGGTAATTCCTGAGGGAAACGTGTCACAGGGAGAAAATCCTGGAGCAATACTTTCTGCACATTTCAAATCCATCCCTCTCTCTCCCCTCTCCTTCCTTCCTTTTTATTTTTTTTGGCAAGAAAACAGCTCATCAAGTGAAATCGAAGTCTAAAAATCTCACTAAAAATCCTTTATGCTGGGGAAGAGAATATTTCAATGAAAAACAAGTCTGCCAGAATTACATTCAGTACTCCTAACAAAGTTAAAAGAGATATCAGTGGGAAACAGCGTCCCTTGATGGAACACGGTTAGGAGAGCTGGGAAGGATGGGAATCCTCATGGGGAGGGGAAGGCAGAGGAGGACTGAGAATGTCCTGGTCTGTAAGGAGAGAAGAGAAAGATCAAAAGTTTCCCAAAGCCTCCCTGTGTGTGGAATACCGAAGCCTGTGGTTCACCCGTGGGAGGAGGTGATAGGGATGAGTTTCCCATCCCACCCGTGAACTATGAAGCTGTGAAACAGGACACTGGCACGTTTTTCCAGGTCCACTGGGAACCAAGCCACCAACCCACTCCCCACACCACGTCTCTGGTTCCTGAAGCTTTGGTCTGGACTAAGGAAAAATCTCCATAATGTGCGATTTCATCATCCTGACTGTCCGAAGCCACTCCCTGCTCAGAGCAGGAGGCAAAGGGAAGCGCATTGGGCTTGGCAAAGGTTCTGAACCTGTTTGGAGGAGGCCACAGGAGCTCTCCCAGTCACCCTCAGCATCTCTGGAGACTCCCCAAACCAACAAGGAGCAGTTCAGGCTCGCAGCCAAAACTCAACTCAGGTTTAAATGAAGGGTTTGTTGTTCTGGAGAAGCAGGGAAATTGTCAGCACCACAGACACCTTCATTAAAATCCAAACCCTGAATTATTCAGCTTGAAACAGCGAGAGCTGCAGCACAGGTGGAAGGGATTTCTCCTCCCTCCTGCCCAGCCCAGCTCCTGTAGCCCTTGGTTCACAGAGCCACCACGGCAGACCCCAAGAGATCCCTGGTTTTGAGCAGGATAACACATGGCTGTGTCCCTGGCACAGCTGTCCGAGGGAATGCAGAGAAAACACAAATAAAAAGCATGGGGTGTGTTTTCCCAGTCTGCATGGCTTCATCTCCCAGTTTTCCTCAGGAAAAATGACTTCTGGAAGAGCAGGAACAGCTTTTCACATTTGGAAAGTCAAGCTTTGTGAGAGCTCCCAGTTTCTGATGGGAATGAATGGCACGTGAACTCCCACCCATGGTGCGTTTTCCAGGTGTTTTTTGGCCACATGAAGTTCCTCTCCGAGGGTGGAATGGTTGAACAACAATTTGACAAAAACCAACATCTCACAAACAACCACCACACAGAACCACAGCATCACGGAATTGTTTCTGTTGGAAAGGCCCTCTAAACTCATTGAGCCCAACCATTTCCCCAGCCAAGGCCAAGGCCACCATTGACCCGTGTCCCCAAGTACCACATCCACAGGGCTTTGAATCCCTCCAGGAATGAATGAATCCCTCCACCACTGCCCTGGGCAGCTCTGCCAAGGCTGGACAACCCTTTCCATGAAGAAATCCCTCCTGATGTCCACCCTGACCCTGCCCTGGCCCAGCCTGAGGCCGTTCCCTCTCCTCCTGTCCCTGTTCCCTGGGAGCAGAGCCCGACCCCCCCCGGCTGCCCCCTCCTGTCAGGGAGTTGTGCAGAGCCACAAGGTCCCCCCTGAGCCTCCTTTTCTGCCCCCTCCTGTCAGGGAGTTGTGCAGAGCCACAAGGTCCCCCCTGAGCCTCCTTTTCTCCAGCCTGAGCCCCTTTCCCAGCTCCCTCAGCCGCTCCTGGTGCTCCAGCCCCTTCCCCAGCCCCGTTCCCTTCCCTGGACATGCTCCAGCCCTTTGATGTCCTTCTTGTCATGCAGGGCCCAAAACTGATCCCAGGATTTGGGCTGTAGCCTCAAAATAAGTCCAGACTTGCCAGTTACATAAGTTTCTGTATTCTTTAACTTTCTGAAATAATTTAGTATTAAATGTTCTTTTTTTTTTTTGGCTGAAAGGGGACTGCAGATATTTTTTGGAGTTTAATCGTCATTACTTCCAATTCCTCTTTCCTCCTAGGGCCATATGCTTGGTTTGAAGCTGTGGGAATATCTTCACTAGTGCCAATGAAATATTTAGGACTGTCTAAGTAGATTCAGCATAAATTTTCCCTAAAATATGCCCCCAAACAGAAGAGCAGATGGGTTTTGGTGCCGGCAGGGGCAGACCCTCATCTCCACCAGCCTTTACTTCCTTGGGACATGCCCAAAACACAGCAGCAGCTCCTCCTCACAGGGGTTTTTACTTCTGATTCCAAGCCTGGAGACCCTGAGGTCCCATTCTGAGCAAGTTTCTCCCCAGCAGCCCGAGGACATGTTGTTTTCCCAAAGTACCCGTGGAAAACATACGCTGTTTCCATGAGGAAACAGGGCCCAGAGGAGTCTGCCCCCTGATTCAGCAAAATATCCGGGCAAGGATGAACTGGGATATTCTCAGGAGCCACTGGCAGAGCAGCTTCATCTCTACCTGACTGCTGATGTTGCACAGGTCTTCCAGAAAGGGAATTACCTTTGAGTTACGGAGTTATCTTTGAGTTAGAGTTATCTTTGAGTTACAGAATTCTTTGAGTTCCACTTCTTGTGGAAAGTTCCCTGCCCGTGGCAGGGTTGGGAGCTGGATGATCTCCAGGGTCTGTCCCAACCCAACCCAACCCAACCCAACCCATTCTGTGATCCCAGTGGGACATGGCCGGAAGACACAGAAATTACTCAATGAAAGCAGGACCCAAAGGCTGCCGCATGCACATCGACTGGCAAAGCAGTGGTGGGACCACATTTCTTTAGGAATTTGGTGCAAAAAACCCTCCCTGAGCTAAGCCTGTGGATCACAGCCCCTGCTGGGGCTCTCTAAATCCCTGTCACAAGGTGTGCCCATGTAAACGTCCCATTCAGCGTCCTCAGCCTGCCACGTTTCCAGCCTCAGCAAAATCTCCTGGCACTGATTTCCAGCAGCTAATTGTGTGGGGAAAAAAAAAAAGGAAGTCTTTCCTTTCATCAATTTTCTGTGCGCTTCCCTTCTTCTCAGCTGAGGGGAACAGAAGTTCCCAATCTGCTCGCTTTATTTCACAGGATATTTTACATCCCAGCCTGGCCACCAGTATGGCATCACCATCCTGTGGAGCCCATTCCACGCTGGCAGGGGAAAAGCTGCAGCGGGCCAGGAGCTGAAAATGATCCGGGAATATCAAATAAATGTAGAAACAAAGCAGATAACGCTGGGCAACACTGCTGATGGGCTTTTCCCCCTTCTGAATTCATGTAACACCTCTGTTCCTCACGAAGCTGCCACAGAAAGCTGTGCTGCTTTCCAGGGAATTTGCTGGAAAACCAAAGACCACGTATCTGGGAAGGAAGATGGGCCTCGTGTCTGCCTGATTGTCCTCTCTGCCTGCAGGTGACCTCTGCAAAGGGGTCTTCTCCTCGGGCTGCTCCTCTCCCCTCCACCTTCCTGGGTGGATCTGCCAAGTGTGCTTTACACATGCACCGGTGCAATTCCTGCCTCCATTTGTATTCCATCTGTCTCCAACAAATTCTGAAAGCCTTGCCTGGGCTGCCTCATTTGTATGCACTTAATCTGGCTGTATCCTGTTTTATGGAGCGTCTTCTTTAAATTGATTCAGGCAAAAGCATAGCAGGGGCTTTGCATAGATTTCGCATGCATGACATTTCTGCACAGTTGGGCCCATTATGCACCATCCTGAGCACATTCTGCCCGTAAAAACTCCATATTAAACCAGGGAAAAATGCAGCAAAATAAAGAGAGCCACGGGAGGAGGGGGGGGGAGCAGAGCTGACCACTCCTTGCTTCTCCAGTGCAGTTACGGGAAGCAACTCCCAGTGTTCATTTATCCAGGGACATCAGCTTTATGCCCTGCTCTGTCCAGAGAGGTGGTTCACTCTGCTGAGCTTTGTGGGGCTGGGTCACACCCTGCCTGAATCCCAGATTCTCCTCATCCCCTCTGTGACTCCTGCAAGGTGCATGTTGGAGCTGGGCACAAGATCCAGGGAACTGGAGTGGGATGGCAGTATGGTCAGAGCATTCACACCTCATCTCATGGCACTGGGAGCACAAATCCGCCCCACTGGTAATAAACCACATCACCAGAGGAAAACAACACTGTAAGAGTTGGAGCAGGGAGTGACAGAACAAGGAAAATGGATTCAAACTGGCAGAGAGCAGGTTTGGATGGATATCGGGAAGAAATCCTTCCCTGTGAGGGAGGTGGAGCCCTGGCACAGGGTGCCCAGAGAAGCTGTGGCTGCTCCTGGATCCCTGGAAGTGTCCAAGGCCAGGTTGGACAGGGCTTGGATCAGCCTGGGACAGTGGAAGGCATCCCTTCCCTTGGAATGAGATGGACTTTAAGGTCTCTTCCAACCCAAATCATTCTGTGATTCCATGATGCCAAGAATTTAGCCTCTACTATTGCAATCCAGTCCACCAAACTTGTGGAATTCCTGTTTGCACCCTTCCCAGCACACACATGTGCTTTCCCTGGCCTTGAAACCCGAGCAGCCCCAGGCGTGCCCATGCCGTGGGTTCAGTGTGGCCAGGCCACAGCCAAGGGTGTTACTCACTGTTTTATCAGGGAGAATTAATCCTTCTTTAAGGGCCTGCTAATGATTTGACAATATTATTGTTATGTTAAGGTTGGGGGAATTAGAGAAAGAGCACTTGTGTGAATATGTCAACACATTAAAAACGCAGCTCCATTTAGGCAGACACTCAGGTTAATGTGTTACATATTAAAAAGTCCAATTTCCTTTGCTGGCTGCAAATAACAACGGGGATTATTGACACTGAATGATTTGCAATGTTCCCGCTTGCTTTTTGCCTCTTGTGTTTGTGTGCTCGGCGTGATTTATAATGATTGGAGCTCTGGCTCTATAAATTTTCCCTGTTAAGAAAATATGGAGCTGGGTTTATAGGATACAAGAGGAAAGGGGAAAACAAAGCGTGCTGCCATGCACGGATGTGGGAATGAGAACGGGATCTACTTTTTTAAAAATACCAGTAAACCCATTCTCACAATTAAATCAGCATCTTTGCTCATTTAGTAGGAGCCCAGTGGATCTACCCACTGGAGTTTCTGCACCTCTGGCTGTGCCTGAGGTGTCCCCACACCCCAGCGTGATGGATGAACACCAAGGGACACGTGCTGGGGTCCTCCATAACCAGCCTTGCTGGGACACACAGCACCGTCAGAAACCCCATAAATCCCCATCCCTCTGCTCAGGAGGAGCAAAAAGCCCTGTCATTATCAACCTTCCCTCTACCAGAGCAAGGAAGGCAAATCCAACACTTTCACCAAGTATGAATGGGATAAAGGGAAGAACCAGAGGCTCTGGGGACCAGGCCAGGTACAGGTGGAAGGTTTGCAAGCAGCTGATGACAGGGCGATGTTTGTGTTGGTAAAAAGCAGGCAAAAATCCTAAAACTGACCTCCCAAATCCCCAGCCAGAGGAAAACCCAGCCCAGTTTCTCCCAGGATGCTGCAAGCACTGCCATGGATGAGCTGGGACTGGTGGCCAGCCCTGATGTCCCAATGTTCCTTGTGCCTTTGTCTCTTGCTTCAGGCTAAAGCAGGGTGTCACAGGAGACTTCTCAGTGTCACCCTGAGACACGAGCCTGTAAATGTGTCAGTAAGAGGTGAAAAATCTCAGAAACCACTGGTCCAGAAGGTATTTCTGTAGAATGTGGAGGGCATGAGGGAGGGACAGCTCCTCTTGCTGCTTTCACGGCTTCCTGTGATAACATCACCAACTCAGGTGCACATTTCTGGTCTGACAATGAAGATATTCAGATCTAAAGCCACTGCTCCTGCTGCTTGCATCAGGTAGATGTGGCATTTTAATGGTTCAGCTTAGAAAATCCACCTGTTCCTGAGAAAAAGCTGGGGAGCACTTTAGGTTCTGCCCTCATTAAATCAGTGTCAGGTAATTATCGAGTCTCCCTAAGGGCTCACAAACATTGGAGCCTGGAGAGGCACTGTGGACATTTCTGACTTCCAAACTGGGTAGCAGAGGGTGATGACCTTCCTTGTGACACTGCTACATCCCACCCCGTGTCCTTGCAGGATGATCCTCCAGGACATGTGGAGCAGCTCTTGAATTTAGACTGCATTCAAAGGGTGCTGATGAGAAAAAGGAGATATTTATGTGCCAGGCTGAGCTGTGGCTCAAAGCCCCATGAACTGGGTGCACACTCCTCAGATGAATTCAGTGTACAGTTCAAAATTGACTTTATAGACTCCTCATCAATAAATCCTCAAAGGCTCTGGTATCAGAATCCAAAGCAGCTCTGGAAATCATTAGATCTGCAGTCAGTAATTGATAACATGCATTTCAAACGTGGAAATGAATTAGCCTTTGGCGTAGGGGGGTTCAGACTGTATCCAATTTCATTAGGCAAGAAATTCAAATGATCAACGAGTGGCCTTTATTGTTCTGCTCTGGGAAGGGAAACCTTTGTTATCTCTTCGCCTCTTTTTTCTTGGCTACAAAGTTCCCAGAGCTCAAAAGAAACCTTGTGGTTTAGGAAGATGCCAACATCTGATTTCCCACCTCTCCAGAGCTCAGGATTTGGGATGAATTTTGCTCTTGGGCACACATGAGGTGCTTTGTACCCATCATTAACAGCTCAGCTTCTCCTGGCAGTGCCACAAGACACCAAAAACTCTTTGCCCAAGCAACTGCAAGAGCCCTGCTAAGTGCGATGTGAGTGAAAGTCCCTCTGCCAGCCACATACATGTCTTCTCTCACCAAAACAATCCTTACAGGCCATCTCCCTGCTCAGAAACTTCCAGACGCTGCTCTCACTAACTTCAAAACACACAGAAAAAGCAAATTTTCAGCCTCCTGTTGGATGAGGGAGTGTGGCAGGAGCAGCTCCTCAACCCTGAGATGAGCTGCAGGATCCAGACTGGTTCCTCTCCCCCTCCATCCCACTCCCAGCAGGAGTCTGGCCATGCTTGAGCACATTTTAGTGAGCAGGGAATGTGGAACAGTTGGTGGTGCTGCTGCTCGGGCCAGTGGAAATATTTCATCTTGGGTTTCCACAGAGAAATAAAAGGAAAGACGCCCCCTCCCAGCATTGTTTTGGTTTATTTTAGCTGCTCAACGAGGCTGGTTTGAAGGCAGGAAACCAAGTTGCCAATCTCAGTGTGCCACAAGGCAAAGTTTGCACAGTTTGGGCTCGGTTTTCCTCTTCAGAAGAAAAAGGTCAGAAAAACTACAAAATAGAGGACTCTTCTGCAAAAAGAATAAAATAATAATTTTGGGGCAATATTTAGAGGAATCATTCACTGTTTCTGCTCTAGTTCCACCCACCAGCATGGAGATATTTTTGCCTGTAAGACACACAAATCCATCAAATGTGTCCCTTTCCCAGAACGTGCTGCACTTCCCACCCCGTTCTCCTCCCTGGACCCACGGAACCAAGCCTTCTCTGCTTTGCCTACACTAAAATTACATTCCCATAGCATGGCCTATTTTCCCTGTAACATTCTCTTCTGTGGATTAACCACCCCCAATTCCCTCAATTTTTCCTTCCTTAGTATATTTTTTCCCTCTCTGCCCACTCCTGTTGCCCCCCTTGGTTCCCTCCATCCACCCCCTTGGGAAAACTGGGGAACAGTGCCTTGGGACAGCCCATTATCCCACAGATTTGGCTTCTCTGTTTTACACCCCTGGAAGAATCCAGACCCGCTTCAGGGCCGTGGGAAGTTGGTGATTAAGGGCTGTGCCTCATCCTCCAGACCTTTCCAGTTGCTGTTGGCAGACAGGAGCTCGTCCCTGTGGTCCCTCTGTAAGACTTTGCCCTCATCCCTGTAAATTCTGTTCTGTTTTTATTGTCAGACCTCTTTATTATGTTATCAGCATCCCCCTGTCTTCAAACCCCGTCCTCCTGTTCCTCCACAGTCCCACAGCAGAACAAACCACACAGTTTGGGAAGTCTCCACCCCATCCCCCAGAAGCATTCTGCAGGACCAGACCCGAGACCAGCTCCTACAAAACCTCATTTTAAGTGTCTTGAGATGTTTTTTGGAGGTAAGAAAATGATTCCTCTTCTCCTTGGATATCTGACTGGCAGAGAGACGTGATGGGACACACGTCAGTCTCACAGCTGCTCTCCTCAGGGTGGTCACACAGATTTTAGAGCTGCTGGAGGGAGAGACAGGCGCCCAGCTTGGTGACTCATGGAATCCTGGTGTAGGTGACCTCCAAGAGTGTGAAAAACTGAGCACTGGGAGGACTTTTAATTTGTCCCAAGCCGGTGGCAGTCTGGAGGAAGAGACGGATGCTGTCCTGGCAGCTCTGAGCAATCCATTTCCTTCCTCATCCCTCTTTAATCAGATAAAAAGCTGTACAGCATAAATCTGAAATTGGTCAAATTTATAGGAGCAAAAAAAGCAAAAAGCAAAAGAAAAGTCCCACAGCTCCTCTTTTGTTTGCTCTGGGCAGTGTCCCAAACTCACCCCAAAGTGCAGGAGTGATCTTAGCTGGGCCATTAGAGGAATTGAATCCAGACCTCTCCAAAATATCGCAGAGAAACCCAGATGGTTCAAGAGAACACAAGTCAGGCACTCCAAAGTGAGCAAGTCTGGGATTTAAGGTGCTGGCAAATGCTCTTGGAAGAGGGATGGCAGGACCAGGGCTCCGGTTGGAGACACGGCCTGGGTGCCTTTCCAGCACCGTGTTCTTCCAGGGAAATGAGGTTCTAATGGATTTCTTTAACCTGTCTGAGGCATGAGGGTGTTTTTCCCCTTGCCTTGCTCTGAGCTCCAGAGGGAGATGCCTCCCCACTGGATCATGCCAGGACCCTGCTGTGCTGCTGCTCGGCAAAGCAAACTCCTCCTGGCTGAGCTTCAGGAGGGTGGGAGGTTGTTAGAAATTCTACTTGAAGAGGGTCCAGGAACATCAAAAGTCCTCTGTGGTTGCTGCGGACCCCCGGGGTCATCCCGGTGTGCCAAAATCAATAGTGCCCTTCCATATTGATCCTGAAATTTGAGATTAAAGCCATTTTCTGCTGCCAGCTGCCGGCTGGAAAAGCGAAGGAGGAATGAAAAGTTCTCACCAGAAGAAAGAAAAGCAAAGCAAGAAGAAAAGGGATTGAGTTGTGTTCCTTTGTAGGGAATAATCAGCTTTAAGCAAGATGAGGTTTAGGTCTCAGCACGCTGAGCACAACCAGGGCCGGTTCATTATCACCCAGCCAATGAGTTTGCAATGAAGGATTAACAACATCTTAAACAGATGCTTCCAATGAACTTCCCAAAATATGTGGGGTGGGGCTTTTTTCTCTACCAGGGATTAGAAGGCTGGAGAGTAATTAGTTCTGAAATATTTTGGCTGGATTACTGCGTGCTGCTGTCGGAAGGGATGTAACTCTCTCTCGCCAGTCTGCCTAATTCGTTCCATTTTGTATCTCGAGTTCATTTATATTGTCTGTGAATTTGCTGAAGGTATAAATAGAACCAAATCCCAGTTTTCACTTGCTGGGAATTTGTCAGTGCGCTTTTTTTCCTTGAGAACCATCTCGAAAAGCAACTTCTTTTACTTTTTTTTTCTGTAACATTGCAGAGCCAGAGTTATGCCCCAGATTTTCTCAGATGCCCCCTGGTCTTGCATTTACAGTTTTGAGGTGTTTGATCTTGGACAAACTGGGAGAACCACGGTGATTTTGTTGATGAAACCCTCAGGAAATGAGACAATTTGGGACACAGTGAGTAATTTGGCACGAAGGTATCCTTGGACCCACTTTCTGGAATGGTTGAGCATCCAACCAGGATGATCAGGAAGCCCAGCATGAGGTGGCAGCACTCAACACCTCTCAGGGACAGCCGCTGCTTCCACAATTAGGGCACTCTTGCCCCAGGCCAAGCTAGAGACCATTCCAGAAGATATCCTGACATATCCAGAATTCCTGGTGGTTCTTTCTTTCTTTAGGGTGTGCAGTTCAGTGTAGGACTAACCTGGGTGAGAGGACACTCACCTCCAGGCAGCTGTGGTTCAGCACATGGAAATCCCATCTATTCATAGGAACTGCCCAGGAATGCTGTCTCTTGTCCAGGATGGACTTGCAGGAATTAGTCAGGAAGCATTGCAAAGTTGCAAGGCTCCAAAAACCACTTTTCTGCTCCCAGGCAAGTTAAATAGGGTGGGAATAGTTAAATAGGCTGGAAAAACCCAGCCCTAACTAATCAAATAAGTGACTCCAAATGAATTATTGGCTCTTTCCTGTTGGATACCAGGTGTCAGCCAGGCCTGGAAGTGGACAGGGCTTGGGAAGATGGTAAATCCCATTAACAGTCACAGACATGTTGTCTTGATGGAGGGGAAGGGGAATTCTCCTGCTGATTCCTCCAGTGGCATTCCCACCCTGCCTGGGTCGAGGTGTCCATTTGGTCACACACTGAAATGGCATTGCTTCCCACTGCCCACTGAAATTCCAGTTTCTCCTCCAGTCTAGAACAGCGAAGATCCCCTGGGCCAGCTGAAACCCAGACCTCTTTGGGAATGAGAGAACCCCAAAATTACCCTCCAGGAACAGGATAAGAGGACTAACATCACACCGTCATTTCTAGCTGATCCACAGTTCCTCTACAAACTGAATGTGTTTTGTCCTCAGAGTGTTTTTTTCCCAAGGACTAAATCTTCCTTTGCCAGATGCCAATAAAACAAGCTCTCCCCACACCCGATTCTCCCTGGTCCCACCAGTCCCTGCATTTCGCTTCACTCCAGCATCAGTTGTTGCTCTTGGTTCCAGAGAGAGTGTGAAATATTTACAACAATACCCCCTTTATTTTCCAGGCCACCCTATCAGTGGGATTTGGCAACCTCCGGGGAAGATGAAAGCAAAGGATCTTTATCACGGAGCCCAGAAGAATTTACAGTCCAAATAAACCAATTTGGAGGAGCAGGAGACGGGGCTTTGGAGGTCTGAGCTGTGACTTGTCTGCATTCCGCTGCCTCGGAACAAAATGGGATATTTACAGGAAGGAAAAGTGTGTCCATTTAGGCTGACATTTGGAGACAACCTTCTTGTTCCTACATATTCATGAAGCGAGGAGAGTGTGAGTGTCTCTGCAGCCAGAACACTCCTTCCCAGCTTTTTCCTCATCATTCCGCTTTGCACCAATTCCATTTTGTCTGGGTTTGTGTGGCTTTGAGCGGCTCCTCTTCATTACACGGGGTTGAGGTAGAGATGTGTGATATCGGTGATCTCTGGAGCAGGGCATGGCGGGCACCCAGCCCAGGCTGTGCATCGCGATGTTCCGGCTGGCAGTGAGCCCAGTGCCACGGGCTGTGCCCTCCACATCTGGCACAAAACACTGCCATGCACCGTGCCCTACACATCTGGCACTGAGCACGGTGCCATGACCTCCAAACTGGCACCATGCACTGCCACGGGCTGTGCCCTCCACATCTGACACAAAACACTGCCATCACTGTGCCCTTCACATCTGGCACTGAGCACAGTGTCATGACCTCCAAACTGGCACCATGCACTGCCACAGGCTGTGCCCTCCACATCTGACACAAAACACTGTCATGCACCATGTTCTCCACATCTGGCACTGAGATGTGCCAGTCATCTCCACATCTGGCAACAAACATTGCCACGGGCTGTGCCCTCCACATCTGGCACCATGCACTGCCATGCACCGTGCCCCCCACATCTGGCACTGAGCACAGTGCCATGACCTCTACATCTGGCTCTGAGCTCTGCCATGGGCTGTGCCCTCCACATCTGGCACAAAACACTGCCAGGCACTATGCCCTCTGCATCTGGCACTGAGCACTGTGCTGTGACCTCCACATCTGGCACCAAGCACGGCCACGGGCTGTGCCCTCCACATCTGTCACTGAGCACCACACCATACCCTTCACATCTGGCACCAAGGCACCATGCCCTCCACATCTGGCACTGAGCACTGCCATGCGCTGTGCCCTTCACGTCTGTCACTGAGCACCACTCCATGCCCTTCACATCTGGCATCAGGGCACTGTGCTCTCCACATCTGGTGCCATGCACTGCCATGTGCTGTGTCCTTCACATCTGGCACTGAGAACCACTCCATGCCCTTCACATCTGGCATCAAGGCACCATGCCCACCACATCTGGCACCAAGCACTGCCATGGGCTGTGCCCTCCACATCTGGCACTGAGCACCACACCACACCCTTCACATCTGGCACTGAGCACCACACCACACCCTTCACATCTGGCACTGAGCACCACACCACACCCTTCACATCTGGCACTGAGCACTGTGCCGTGCCCTCCACATCTGGCACCAAGCACCATGCCATGCCCTCCACAGCTGGCACTGAGCCCCGCCCTCGGCGTCACACCACGGGCACAGCCTGCTCAGGTCTTGTCTGAACACACACATCAAATCTGTTTGTACCCTCCCCCTCAGGCTGAAAAACCGGAGGGGTTTACAGGTTAGAAACACAGTGGGAAATTTGGGATTAAAGGAAATGGGAAGAGGAGGAAGGTGCTTGAAGGGCAGGAGCCCCTTCCCATCCCAGGATCGCAGGAGGGGAGCCATTGTTCCCCCACATCACTCACGATAGCACAGGCTGAGCTCCCACCCAACCCCCTGGGCTCGGGATGCTGCTTCCCCTCCACCCTGTTGGAATTATTCCTTGCACCATGATATCTCTGTAGTGGCACAATGCCTGAGATGAAGGAGCAGCATGACCTGATGCAGGAGCACTTCTCTCCTTCCCCCCTTGTCCCTCCCCTGATAGCCCCCGCTGCTGGAATCCCTTTCCTAGGCTGACGGCTCTGGGAGCTCCTTTCCCAGGGAATAGCTGATTTAGTTCATTTCCTGGGGAATGTCGAGCCAGGTTGTTTCCCTGCCATATGCTTTACTTTGCTTTTAACACCATGGAATGTCAGATACCATTTTACCACTGGAATTCAGCGGTAAATCCTTCCCGGCTCTTTGCTGTTGGACGTGTTGGAGCCAAGGAATTCAGGGTCACAAAATAGGATGTGGAGCCACCTGAGCCTCATGGCAGAGCAGCTTCCCTTCTTCCCAGGGCATCCCAAGGGTTAAAGCTGGGTTTTATGACATCTGAGGAAGGTGGCTCTACATAGGAGCAAAAACGAAAAAGACTTAGCACTGCTTTCCAACTGCATCCTTGGAGAAAAGGTCCTTCCAGAGGTGTCTGGACACGCCCTATGCACAGTCCTTGGTATCTTTAGGGTCACGTTTGCCTTTCCCCACTCCTGTGCCCTGGGGGACACCTGGGTGCAAGGACAAGGGGTGATGGTTTTAAACTAAAAGGGGGGCAGTTTAGGTCAGACATAAGGAAGAAGTTATTTACAACGACAATGGGGAGGCCCTGGCACAGGGTGCCCAGAGAAGCTGTGGCTGCCCCTGGATCCCTGGAAGTGCCCAAGGCCAGGTTGGATGGGGCCTGGAGCAACCTGAGACAGTGGAAGGTGTCCCTGCCCATGGCAGGGGGGGGACTGGATGGGGTTTAAGGTCCCTTCCCACCCAAACAGTTCCATGGTTCTGTGATGCCCAGCAAACACTGGTGCCTGATCACTCCTTCAGAGCCCCTCTGGTCTTAGCAGAGATCCTTGGGGGTCACAAATGGCCATTCTGCCCTGCTGTGAAAACTGCTGCTTTGTTCCTACCATTCCTTCCCTATCAGCCCGACCTCTCACTGTGATACTCCAGGGTTTTTTGGTGCAGGATCCAGCCAGAAGCCTTGGTAATGTGCAGGAGAGCACATGAGCAGACTGTTCTTCTCGTCATGTCTCAGACTGTGAAATGTGAGTGCCATTAATGAAGGGTGGGGATCCTTCTCTAGAATATCCCACTTATCCAGGCGTGTTCACCCTTTCCCTAATCCTGTTTTCCACCCATGAACCCAGAGGTGGTTTGTATCTCCCTGGGTTTCCCCAATGTTGTTTGGAAGCTTTTCCTTGCCCATCTCCCTGGTGCCCAGGCTGAATGAAGACTTTGCAGGAGCTCGGGTCTTCTGGAGACCCATTCCTTGTGCACAAAGAACGGGATTATCTGCTCCTCTTTTCCCTTTTCCTTGATTCCTCCTGCTCATCTCCACAGGTTTCCTGCTTCTGCTGTGCTTGGAAAGGGCTGTGGTTTCAGTTTTCCTGCCTGTACCATCTGCTCTGGGCAGGGTTCATGTTCCTCTTCATCTTCCCTGGTGCAGAACAGCCTCTGCCTTTCACTTCTTTAATTTTTACCCCCTTATTTTTCCCAGCCTCCAACTCGGGAGGAAATCCAACCACCCAGAGACTTCAAAAACCCTCACAAACATGGGATTTCTGCCCACCCATCACCATTACCCACAGGTTTTTATTCTGTATTTTTCTCCAGCTCTGAGGCTGGTTTATATGTGCATATATTTGACCTCAGAGGGATTATTGCAGCCGCAAGAGTAAATAATGCAGCGGTGAATTACAAAAGTGAATACCTGAAGATGAAACCTGCCCTATCCCACTCACTGCTTCCTAATGGGAATGCCTTTGATTTATGACCTTCTGATAAAAACATCCTGATGGAGAAAAGATGCAGTTAGAGGCAGGCAGGAGAGGTGTCATGTAGTTTATGGGCTTTGAACTTTTATTTTGGGGCTAGAAACACAGATCTAAAAGGCTATTTATCAGAGCTGGGGGAATATGAAGATATTTGCTGATATTTTTAACATATTACCTTCAAATATTGCTGGAAAAGTTGGGTTTTCCAGCAAGAAATTTCTGACCAGGTTGTAAATACGTTTTCTCCCCAAATATTGATATTTGTTCCCATTTATTTTGCTCCTGACAGCGAGGATTGCTGCAAAATTCAATTTTTTTGCTCTTAACATATAGGACAATGTATCGATACTTTGGGAAGATGAAGATGTTGGAGCCTTTAGGCCTAGCAGTGATAAATGGAGAGCGTCTCGGGTGAGATAATTACAAAAGAGTTGCAATTATTGTTAAAAATCTGGGCTAATTTGCATGCAAGGCTGCCAGGTTCTGTTTCGAGAAGGTGAACGAGCTGGATTGACAAATTTGTTAAATTTGCTGGAGAAGCACAGTTTAAAATAATAACAATAATTAGCAGTAATATAATTGATCTATTTTGCTCTGTGCATGACAGGAATTCACTTCCAATTGAACCAGCAAATTAAAGCAACATTTAGCATACTAAACAATATTGCTGCTGAAAACCTCTATTTATATCTGCCAATAATTGTTATCTAACTCAGAGGGATGCAGCCGCTCCGCAGTCACCTTGTGGTGCAGCAGACTTGGGAATCGCTGGAGAACTGCTGGAATTTTCCAATAAAAAGGACCATATCAGGAGCATCAAGACAGGGCAATAACCCACTGCTCCTCGTGCTATCAACGAGGTGGGTTTTAGTGTTAGGAGGTTAAATAAAATTCAGATTGGCAGCCCAACCTGTGTTCTCATGGAGATCTTCTGGTTTGAAATCAAATAAATTAAGCCTATGAGCGTGGGGAGAGGATGGATTGGAAAACTCGCCACAACAGTCAGTCTGTGGTGCCCCTCATGCCATCTACAAGCTGGGGTTTTGTGTCCAGAAGGTTCCGTGGAATTCAGTTTGGTGGCCAAATCCATGTTCTCATGGATATCTTCTGGTTTGAAACCAAATACATTAAATATGCAAGGGTGGGGAGAGGAGGGACTGAAAAAAACCCCACCACAACAGTCTGTGGTGTCCCTTGTGCTGTCAGCAAGGTGGTTTTTTGTGTTAGGAGGTTAAATAAAATTCAGATTGGTGGCCCAGCCTGTGTTCTCATGGAGATCTTCTGGTTTGAAACAAAACGAATTAAACTTGTGAGCGTGGGGAGAGGATGGATTGGAAAACCCACCACAACAGTCAGTCTGTGGTGCCCCTCATGCCATCTACAAGCTGGAGTTTTGTGTCCAGAAGGTTCAGTGGAATTCAGTTTGATGGATATCTTCTGGTTTGAAAGCAAACACATTAAATCAGCAACTGTGAGGAGAGGATGGATTTGAAAAAAACACCACAACAGTCAGTTTGAAGGAAAAACAGCCTTTGGAAGTGAAAGAAGTTTTAGCATAATCCAGGGAAAACCAAAGGGGCAGATCCTCTTTTATTCCTTCTGGAGTTTTTTGGATGGAATCAAGAGGCTTTTCCATTTGGCTGGATGAAGGTGTATCTCTGCCTTTGCTGTCATTCAGAGTCGAGTTATAAAACCCCAGAGAAATCAGAGTTGGTTTTTGGACACTGTCAAGTCCAAGCCGGAATAGACAAAGCTCAATGGAAGGCTCAGCAAAGCCTTGCCCAGGGCCAGGATTGTGCCATCCCATGAGAGTCCTTCCACCTCACTCTCCAGTTTGCTGCCCAGTCCCTGGCTCTCCCAGCCTCTGGAAGCTGCTCCAGTGGGCAAGTGGAGGAGGCTGGTACATGGCTGTGCCATCTGTGTCAAGGCCATGCCATGCCCCCCGGTTTGGAGAAGAGAGAGCCTTTCCCTCCTTCCTGCTTGAAGAAGTGTGTTTGAGGAGATTCCATTATCCCCCATGGCCTGGAGGGCAGCGTGTCTGGCTGGAGCAAACCTGAGCTATCAGCCACAGCGTCCTGAGGAGATGCTGTCCCACAGGGCCCCGGGTGATCCCTTGGTGACCTGTCACACACTGGGTCATTGTCTTAATACTAATTTTATTTTGTGAATCAACTCCTCCACAGCCCTTGGCTGTTTTGTCCCTTCCCACTCCCTCCCTTGGCTTTGCCTGCCCTTGTCCCCACCGTCAGGACAGGAGGCCAAGGTCTACAGCAGAGATAAACTCTGTCTGAAGGGTCCTTGGTGAAGTAGGAACATGTTGGAATTTTTTAATCTTCTTTTTCCAGTATCTGCCAGGGGAAAAATACCATCCTGGTCAGTGTTCACCAAGGGCAGCTCCTCTCTGATGTCCTGGGTTACCTATTACCGTATGCTCCCTCTTTCCAGCCGGGGAGGTGTCTCTTTCCCACCCCAGCAATTCCAGGAAGGTTGGGAGGTGTGTTGTGGAGGAAGGCAAAGTGCTTCAGGCAAAGGAGCTGCTCTGCAGCCAAGGTGGTCACACACAGGCAGGGTGGGGACAGGAGCTGGGTCCTGCTGCACTTGAAGCCTTGAGCTAGGACACATTATTAACATCCTTGGATATGCAGCTGCTGTAGAGAGTCCAGAGGAGGCACCAGGATGATCAGAGGGATGGAGCAGCTCTGCTGGGAGGAAAGGCTGGGAGAGCTGGGATTGTTCAGCCTGGAGAGGAGAAGGCTTGGGGTGACCTCATTGTGGCCTTCCAGTACCTAAAGGGGCTACAAGAAACATTGAGAGGGAATGTTTCCAAAGGATGGAGTGCCAGGCCAAGGGGAATGGCTTCCCACTGCCAGAGGGCAGGGCTAGATGGGATATTGGGAAGAAATTCTTCCCTGTAAGGGTGGGGAGGCCCTGGCACAGGGTGCCCAGAGAAGCTGTGGCTGCCCCTGGATCCCTGGCAGTGTCCAAGGTCAGGTTGGATGGGGCTTGGAGCACTCTGGGACAGTGGAAGGTGTCCCTGCCCATGGTAGGGGTGGGACTGGATGGTGTTTAAGGTGCCTCCAGGGGAGCTTCTCTCCCTTGGTACTCCCAGGAGTCGAGTCAATAAAGTTAATGGAGCTCAGAGAGGGAGTCACTCAACCAAAAGAGAGTTTTAATTCTTTTTCTTATTTTAGGAAATGATGAAAATTGTCATAGACTCTGCTCTCAGCAAGGGCTGTCTGAGTCCTGGTGGAAGATTTCCCTGGAGAGCCCATTTCCAGCCCGAGGAATCCCAGCCCCATGGGGGCCCCAGCCCAGACAAGAAAATTTTTTCTCCCTCCTAGCCCTGGTCCCTGCTCTGTCTTACCAAACCTAATCCCACCATTTTGATTTAGCTAGGATATTGGGAAGGAATTGTTCCCTGTGAGGGTGGGGAGGCCCTTGCACAGGGTGCCCAGAGAAGCTGTGGCTGCCCCTGAATCCCTGGCAGTGTCCAAGGCCAGATTGGACGGGGCTTGGAGCATCCTGGGCTAGTGGAAGGTGTCCCTGCCCATGGCAGGGTGAGGGTGGGACTGGGTGATCTTTAAGATCCCTTCCAACCCAAACCATTCCATGATTTCAGGCAACTCCTGCACTCTGATGCAAAATCTGTCCATAGGGGTCCTTCTACAGACTTGGCTCGTGTGTGGATGAGACCTTCAAGGCTCTGACTAATTCCTCCTTCTCAGCGTCGCATCCCATCCCTGAAGGGAAGTACCAGGTTGAAAGAGTCAGGGCAGTGCCCAAAACTGAGCTTGAGAGGTCCTGACAGACCTCCATGGCACATGTCAGCCTCCACCTGGCTCCCTGCCTCATTTAATAACTGACTCGCTTTCCCAGGGACTGATATTAGTGAACAAACTGCTTAATTTTACTGATTAATTAACACAGGGACGAGGTCTGACCTTGCTGTGGAGGTAGTAATATTCCTTACTGCACCACGAGGGGATGGTTTAATCCTGTGACCCCAGAGCATCTGGATCATTACTGCCTGTTGAATATGACACTGGAATCCTCTTTCCTGAGGGGAACGTGGGTGAGCCAAGCACTCAGAAAAGGAATTCTGTGGTTTATGCCATCAGGAGATCAGGAGATAATGTCAGAGCAGGAAGGGCATGAAGTACATGCCTGTCTCCAGGAACATCAGCCAGCCACGTGCCAGGAATTTAGGGGAGGAGGCGTCTGCTCTGTCACAAGGACGAGTTGAAAGGAAAGCAGAGGAAACTTTGCCTTCTGTTCTAGTGTGATCAGAGTGAAGCAGCCGGGGAGGGAGGGGGGAGACAGTTCTGAATGTGGGGCTGCACGGAATGCACACTCCTGGGTTTGGGATCGCATCTGGAGTGCTTGGATGGATTTACAGCCTACTGAGCTCTCCTGGTGGGTGTGCTGGCCCAACAGGCCTGTGGACAGACAGGGCAGCAGGAACTGCTCCTTTGGCTGGGTTTTAGTTGTGACTGGGGGCCTCGGGACCTTCCCCTGCAGCATTTGGTGGTGGCAGTTCGGGTTTGGCGCTGGTGACAGGGCTGGTGGTGGCCGTGGCTCAGCACTGACTGGTCTCCACCAGGCCAATCCTTCAGATACCAATCCCAGGGAGCTTTTCCCTCCCTCAAGGAGTGGTCTGCTTATAAAAGAGGGATGAGGTTATAAACCCAGGCACCCTCAGCATGGTCTGCATTTGTACCCTTGGGAAATTAATTAGGTTATTGCAATTGCAATTCCATTTCCTTCTTCAGTCCTTCCTCGTCTTTCCATGAGATCAAAAGCAGTTTGGTGACAAATTCCTCTGATTCCTTCTTCTCTTTTTTTCTACATTTAAAGTCATTTACCTCTGCAAATTCCTGCTCTGATGCCCGTTAACTATCCATCACCTCATCCCATTATCCCTGCACAGAGTCCAGTGGCTCTGCACAACCCTTCCCATGGGAAGGTCAAAGAGGCTGAGATGCCACCATCATCCTGCTTTCCCAAGGGTCCCTCTCCTAGTCTGTTGGAATACACTGGATACCTTTTCCTCCTTTTCCATCATAATACAGAGATAATGGATGCATTTTCAAAATCCAGTCTGACAGTACCTTGCTCCCCAATCAGCCCTCCAGACCTGCTCCGAGCCTCTTGTGATAAATCCAGCACCAGATCCGGGCGGAAGCGTCTCAGGCGAATGTTGTGGAGTTTCTTCCCCCATAGGAAAATGCAGTCGGACTGAAATCAAAACATTTTGAAGGAAACGTGTTGATTTCGACTGGGAAGTATCAAAACAGATTGTTTCAACTTTCTCGGTTTGTTTTGACAGGATCAAAATGTTTCATTTCCATGAGGTAAAAACATTCAGGGTTGATTTTGCTCTCGGTTTAGTTTTGACTTTCCCTTTCCATGAAATCATTGTAATTTTGTCGTGAAAAGCTTGAATAGAAGCTTGTGGAAGTGTCAAAATCCCCAAACGGGAACCCTTCAAGATTCAAGGTGTTCCCAGGTCAGAGTGGGAGCTCTCCTTTCTCCTGGCCACCCCCAGCCCATCACAGCCACCCAAACAGGGCAGAAAGAAACCCAAACCCACCTCTGGAGCCAGGGCTGAGGAGAAGGGACCACAGTCAGCTGTCTTTCCTTGATTTATTTCCTCACATTGTGATGTTTTCTGCCAACCCTTTGGGGTGCTGCTGGAATTCCCCATCCCGTGCTAAAAAAGCTTTATGGGAGCCATGAAAGCCAAGCCACATCTTCATTTCTCACCTCCACTCTTAACAGCTTTTGTTCCTGGAAGGAAGGAAATGTTTAATGTCCTTCAGCGAGGCAGATCCATCAGCAGACTAAGGAAAACAATTAAAGCAAGGTAACACATAAGAATTAACCTTTAGGGGATAGACCCAGCTCAAATGACTCTTCTTCCTCAGCCTATCTGCATCACAAGGTGGTGATTCATTTCTCCCTGCTGCTCATTACCATGCTCTAAAAATTGGAGAAAATTAGGAGGGAGCTTGAAAATCCCCGAGCTTCAAAAGGTTTGATTTCCTGGGCCCATTTTTTGTTCTGCTTTCCCACTGGCTGATTTCCTACACAGCTTTTCCCAGGCATTTGGGGATGTATTTGCCTCTTGTGCATCATCATGGCTTGGGAAAAAAATGAATTTCTTTCCAAAGTGACTTTTTTTGTGTCTCTCAGCCATGCCTGAACGATGTGCATTGCTTTAGGTGGAGGAGATGAGGGGTGAATGACCTGCGAGCTTGACTTGCCCCTCTCCAAGGGGATATCACTCATGTGTCTCCTTCTCTCTTCTACCTCTGACTGTTTTAGGAGGTTTGGTGTTTTGAGACTCCTTTCTTCCAGCAGCTGAGGTTAAAACTGGCTGAGATGAGAAAGGCACATCCCATAAGCTCTATTTCTGTGAAATCTGAAGTTCAAGAAGTTTGAGTGGATGGGTGCTGGGCCCAGGGGGAAGAAGACCCAAAAGCAGAAAGCAACAGGTCCAAGGCCCGCAGATAGTAGAAGGAGGGGATGGGGACCTCAAAATAAAGCACAGAGTCCTTTGTCAAAGCACAGAGAGCCTTCTGAGAGCCACAGCAAATCCCCTGTACCTGGAGCCCTGCCCGGGGTTAATTTAATAGATCCAGCCCAATCTCTCATCCCACAGGGCTGAGGCCAAGGGGTCATGTGGAGTGTGAGTGTTTTAGGAATACGTTAGGAGTGGGATATGGGCCTGAGCCTCTTAAACAAGCAAAAGCCCCAGCAGAAAACTCAGCACCACAATTAAAAGTAAGTCTGTGCATGGGTTTGGGGGTGCAGCTGCATCTGATCCCTGGCCCCTCCTCGGCCCCTTACCAAGGGACACGGCATCTCCAACAGCCAACAGCCTTGGACAAATGGCAGCATAAAACCACATCCCTGGGCTAAAAAGGAGGAAAAAGGAAGACTGAGAGAGAACAAAATGGGGCTGCAGCAGGAGGTAAAACAAATCCCCACTGAGCTGTTATTCCGGCCCTGGTGGAAGCCCAAGATCATTCACAGGAGCTCTCGGAAGTTCATAAACACCTTTGTTTGTAGTTTCCACTTTGACTTTGTTCAGACTGGAGGGGACGAATGTGCTCCTGTCGCTGGCTGCTGATTCTGCTACTTCTCCAGAAAGAAATGGCTTCGCCTTTCTCCAGTGCGTGCCTCATAAAACAGGAATTAAGAGCATTTTTTTCAAACATCGTTTTTGTAATAGCACAGCCCCAAACCCCTTCAATCAGCAAACTTGAGCACGGCTTGACAGCCTAAACTGCCATTCCTTAACCCACAGGACAAGAAGTGCCATTTGCACATGGCTGAGTGGCGAGCAGCAGAGATTCATGTCGGCTGCTATTAGCCTTTGGCTCCGAGCCACAGCACAAACACTCCGGCACCCAGTGCATTCCTCCTCCCGATCCCATCTTGGGAAATGGTTTTGCCTGGATTTCAATGACTCAGGAGTGCATGGAGAGCCAGAATTCTTTCAGGAAGGTAGGCAAGGAAAGGACAGCTGGGGAGGAAAATTTTCCAGCAATGCCTCAGGCGGTGAGACAGGAGCTCCTGGGCACAAAGCTCCTGTTAAAGCCTGCTGCGAATGTCTCTGGATATTCAGTTTTCCGTGTCTTTCCATGTGTAGAAAGAGCACATGGAAGAACTTCTCTGGCCTTCCAAATCCTCTAGCAGAAGGTGTCCTTGCGTGTGGCAGGGGGTGGAGCGAGTTGGGCTTTAAGGTCCCTTCCAACCCAAACCATTCCATGATTCCATGGTATTCTACCCTAAACCATGTGTCCCAGTGCTGTTGGAGGCATCTGAATCTGTCTGGGATGTCCACACAGTTTTGGAAAATAACACAGAGGAATTGCAAGGTCCCATCAAGTGACTTTCAGCGGCCCCGAGGTGGATGCTCCTTCAAATGACCCTGGCCGTCTCCGGGGGTGGCTGGAACAACCCACCCAGGGCCCTTTTCTGCCTGCAGAATCCCCAGGTCAGCTCAAAGCTGGGCTGAGTTCCAGCTCTGCCTCATTCCCAACCTCTGATCCCTCGAAACGGAGTCAGGATTGAAGGGATGACTCCACCAACCCTTGTCCACAGAGCACTGCAGAAAAAATGACCAGTTCTGGGATCTGGGCCAGAATCTGCCGCAAATAATACGAACAAGGTTTGTGAATGTTCAGATTTAGCAAAAACCTGAGCAAGCCTCCTTGAAACTGGGGAGAGGTGGGACCTTAAGGGTCCTTCAGGGGAGAGAAAGGTGATGTTGGCAGCAGGATGAAGGAGGTGGTTGTCCAGGGAACCCAGGTGGGAGGCCAAGGTGGCAGTGCAAGGAGATAATGAGCTGCTTCACTGAAGACTCTGCAATCCTCAGTGGGCAATCCTGATATTTTATGCACTTCTGAAATCCTACAAATAACTTTCAAAAGATATTTGTAGAAATAAAATTCCACAAATGTAGAAATAATATTCTACAAATAACTTTAGGCGTGCTTGGCATGCATATTCCCAAAAAAACCCCTGGCATTTCCAGGAGTCTGCACAATCTCCCCTAAAGTCATTGATAAACTTCATTAAATCCGGGGATGGTTTAAATTGGAAGGGACCGTAAGGATCATCCAGTCCATCCCTCCCGCTTGTTGGATTTGTCATTCCTGAGGAAAGAATGATAGGTTTTGATTTTCTGTATCCTTCTGTTCTCATTAGTGGTGTTTTGTAATGAAATACGACTGGCATGGATTTTCTTTTAATGGATTTAATTGCAATGATGGCAAATCGTTCCAGCTGAAGTGCGGGGTATGAAATAGGAGTCTACTCCCATATTTACACTCCTAACAACCCAAAAAGTGGGATTTCATAGCAACAGGGAGCCTTCATGGAAACAGCCCAGCACTGACTCCAAACACTGATTTCAGTGGATTATGTGCTCTGTACCTTCAGGCAAAGCAGCGCATGCAGGCCCTAAAGCAGGAGCAGCGAGGATTTGGCAAGTTTAGTTACATCCACAGAGGATGCAATCAACCAGGAATGCCAAGAGGATAATGCCAGACTTTCCAGCTGAGTGACGGGGAAAAATCCATGGGGAGAACTGAACGGTGTTTCCCTGGGGAGGACAAGTCAAGCTAAAGCTCCCTGTGCTGAGCAGGCAGAGCTGGAGCTGCTCCATCAACACCAGGGACCAGGCTTGGGCAGAATTGCAAAATTTTAAAATTTCCATCAGGAACTGTAGTGATAGGATAAGAGGGAATGGCTTCAAATTGAAAGAGAGCAGGGTTAGGTGGGATGTTGGGAAGGAATTCTTCCCTGTGAGTGTGGTGAGGCCCTGGCACAGGGTGGCTGTGGCTGCCCCTGGATCCCTGGACAACCCAAGGCCAGGCTGGATGAGGCTGGGAGCACCATGGGACAGTGGAAGGTGTTCCTAGCCATGGCAGGGCGTGGGACTGGATGAGCTTTAAGGTCCCTTTCACCCTAACCCATTCTGTGATTCCGTGATTCTCTGAAGCTCCGGAGATCTTCTGTGACATGATGGGACAGCAGGAGCATTGCATGGTGCTGCCAGGGTTTGTGGTCACTCACTTTTCCAGAAATAACTGCAGAAGCTGGGCATTCCTTGTGGGTTCGGGAGTGCCACCACCTCCCTGCCCTCTGCAATGCTCCTCAGAGTCCCTCACGTCACAGTGCCCTGACCTGCTGCCTCCTCCCGTGCATTTGACAATTAAATGGGAAGGAGGAGCTGCTCCAGGAAGAACACTGCTGTTTTGGGGCCAAATCAGTACCTTTTAATCTGTATTAGATGAAAGATGATCCTCTTACTCTCACCAGAAATTCCTTTGCACGTTGTCACTTCCAGCTCCCATCCTGCACTCGTCCGGGGGGTGATGCAGGAAGAGCAGGTGGCTCCTGCAGCCTGGAGCCAGGCTGGGGCTTTCCTTACAGCTCTGGGGGGAAAATGCAGTGGGCAGAGAGAGGTGTGCAGTGGCATGGAGACCTCAGAGAAATGGGGGAACTAATGAGGAAAATTGTCAACCCCAGCTGAGAGAGCCTTCTCCACCTGGCAAAGGCTCCTACCAGGGATATGTCGGTGATAATAAATCTCCTCTCCATTCCCAGGGACAGCCAGAAAATATAACTGTTCTGTATCTGAGTAGGTCTCCTTCCTGCTATAATAACTGGGAGAAGATAAACAGAAGTTCAGAGTGATACCAGGCTTCAAAATCAGTTAGTTCTGACTTCAAGTTTATGTTTTCCTTCATGCCTTTTACTAATTGGCATTAAATCGAAGCAGTTTGTTCAAGTCTTTAATGTGTTTCCCCTTATTTTCGAAGCAGGATGCATTTCTCTCTCTTCTGGATTAAAAGCTCTTTTAGGGGAAAACATCTCCAAATGACTCATTTCTCTGCTTTTGTTTTCTACTTGTTAGGAATAAAAGTGCTTTCCTAATAAGCGTGAGAGATGTGTGCATCAGGAACAGAGATTTGATTTGTGAATACCTGCTTGGGAATGCTCTTCCGAGGCATATCAGATGTGTTCAAACCAGGGATCAGATCTATTCAAATCAGCTGTGAAAACTCTGAGTGCTGCTCCCAGCCCAGGACACCTGGATGAGGTGGATAAGGAAAGGACCAGGTCTGTGGTGGTGACATTTGCTGACTCCTAAGGAAAGTGTTCCCTGAGGATTCACTTCTGGCTGTAAAATACAGCCACTGTTTCGCTGACCAGTTCTCTGCTCTCAACTCCTCCCAGCAACCGGTAGGAAGAAGCAGGAGCAGGGAGAGGCTCCTACTCCATAGATTTACCTCCTCTGCCACTGTCAGTGATGGAGAAGGTCTGAGGTCAGTCCTGGAGTCATCCACAAACTACCCACAAGTCAGAGCAACCCCTCAGCCCTGTGTTTGCAGGTCCACAAACTCTGGAGTCCTGGGGACATGGAACAAATACATTTATATTCCAGGGAAACCAGACAAATGGGAAAGTCTCTGGCTTTTTCTGTGGAAACAGGAGCGAGTGTAGCTGGCGGTGGGAGCACAGCTGCTCTCCCCAGCAGCAGGATAATCGTCACTACTGCAGATTCCTGCTCTGCCACGCTCCTCTGTGGCTGCAGGCACACGAGGAGGGACTGGAGCAGCATTTTTATCCTCACGGAGAGGACTGCAGCTGATGATTTCAGTGGCATTACGAGGCCCTTGCAGCATCACAGCCTGGTTTGGTTCTTCTCCCAAAGCTCCAGTGACCTGGAGCTGCTTTGGCTCAGTCTCCACAGGCTGGGAAGGAAGTCACATTTAAATCTGCCTCAGGAGGGGACCTGGGAGAGTGGATTTCCTGCTGGAGATGAACTGGGATGTGTTCATAATGCACTGTGTGATCCCTCAGACTCCATCAGCCTGCAGAAGACAGCAAATAATCCCACTGCCAGCTGGCAGAACGTTCCCGGAGGGAAAGCAGTCTCTCCCCCAACCCCACCTGAAGCAGGACGGCCAAGCTTGATCCGTGTGCACAGACACAACACTGGGCTGGCTCAGATGAAGACAAGGACGTTCACGCAATTGTGTGACAGAAGGTCAGAGGCAAATCCCTGCCCGTTCCTGCCCCAGGGTTGGAATCCCCAGTTCAAGCAGCCTGTGAGGTCTGGAGGTGGAGGACAAACCCACCCTCTCACAGCCTTTCCTCATTCGCTCCCCAACCCTTCAGCTGTGGCCGCATTTCCTCTGGAGCTTGGCAAGGAGTCTTCTACACCCAGACCTGAGTTATCACAGAAAGTGCTGCTGGTGGAAACCAGGGAGAGCTGTTCCAGCACAAGAAGAAGGTTGCAAGGAGTGCAATGCCATGGAGAGGTTTAAAACAACCTCCAGCCAGGGCTGCAGGAGCAGCTCCCACCTCTCTGGGGCTTTCAGGGGCCTCAACTCCTTCTGTCCAACCCAGCACTGAGCCCATGTGCAGGAAGATCCTCAGAGTTTATGGATTGGACAAGTCTGGGCGGAAGTTTTACAGCTATATCAAAAGTCATATTTGTGACTCCCTGTCAGCTTTCAAATCCTCATTCCGAGCACTGGAGGTCTGAGTTTCTCAAAGAAACCATTGTCAGGATTTGTTTAAAATGAACTAAACTGTGTTTTTTCTCCTAATCTTGTTTATATTGATCCCTCCTATGAAATCAAGGAACAGGTAATCAGCTTTTCTATATATCACAGGCTTCTAAAGGTCACCCAGATACCTACATCAAGCCAAAATATGAATGAAGACAAATATTTCCACCTTAAATACAGAATGTATCTGTTACAGCCAAGAACAGAAGAGAGAAGGATGTTATCAACATATATTTTCATTTGTGGCATGGAAGAGAAAAGCCCTGAATAAGTACCCTGTGCCTGCCTAATTTAATGAACACCTCTTTTCACCTGCAGCTGAGTTGGGTTCCTTAAGCTTCAGGTCATGGAGGAATTTTTCAGACCTGGATGCTTTGGGAGCAGATTTGTTGTACCTGTTCCCTGCTTCTCATTGGTTTCGAAGCAGTGATGATCCAAACCTGACACAACACCCAGGAGACACTCCCCAGCCCTGCCCAAGCACATCAGGGACTGCACATGATTTTGGGAGGCGAGGAGTCGTGAGGAGGAGCTGGAACATACCGAGAGTCAACCTTGATGTCTCCTCTCTGCGACTTCCAGCTGTCAGGCAACAGATCCCAGCTCTGCCTGTGGAAAGGGGGTGAGGAATCATCTGATTCACTTTCAGGATTGTACACAGCCCTGTTTGCTTCTTACCCAGGAGCTCCTTGGCAAAGTCTGCTTTGATTTATAGCTTGTGCTGCTGGAGTTGGATCCCTTTGTCCCCTAAGTCTTCTTGGGAATGACTGGTAGCTGGAACGTGTCTGGTGCCTCACCACCAGAATTCACCTTCCAGTCTGGGCATGAAGGGTTAAATTCCAGAAGGTGACAGCTCCTAATCCAGGGAGCTCATGAAAGCTGAGGAAGCCTGGACAATTCATGATTTCATTCTAGAGGAAGATGAGATGCTGAGGCTGGCAAGGCTGACAAGTGAGGCCTCCTCTGCCTCCTGGATTCCAAAGCAGGAGAGACCTCTCTGACCATGAATGCTGCGCTCCGCTTCTCCCACCCTGTCCAGATGTGATGGAACAGGGCCATGTGCCAGATATGTTTTCACTCTAGGTGCTGAACTATTCACTAATAAAATTAGGAAGTACTGGTTCAGGCAGCCAGAGTTTCTGGATAGTCCTTGGAATGGCTTTTCCTTCCAGGTTGGAATTACGTCCATCTCCTTGGGACAGGGAAGGACCAGTGATTCCTGCCAACCTTCAAAATTGCCTTGCAAGGAAGAACAAACTCTTGGAAGGCTGAGGTAGATCGGGGGTTTGTTTTTCCAGATCCTTTTCCCTTTGTTTGCAATGCCCACTGACATTCCAGAGGCTGCATGGCTGAGTATTTGAATGAGAAAACACTTCCTGGAGAAAATGACCCATGGAACACTCCCAGAGCTCTGGGACACAACAGCAGAAGAGGCAAAGATTACTAAACAGGCAAAAATTCCTTCCAGGTACGGCTCCAGCTCTCAGCAGGTGGTGGGAATAAAAGATGATGAAGGCAGAGATAAATGTGGTGTCTCCTGACGTTGGGAGATGAAAGCACACTGGAGTCAGGCATTTGTGTCTGTCTGTTCTCCAGGAACTCTTGGAAAGAGGGTTCTGCTTGTGTTTTGTTGGAATAGAAGCCAGACTGCATAAAAAGGATCATTAGGGGCTGTGTTGTTTTTATTATCTGTGATTTTTTTTGCCTCATGCTAATGGATCCCAGACCATCCCAACCCAAACCGAGTTGGAGGGATCCCTCCCTCTGCCAAGGCTGAGCTGCCAAGCATCTAATCACAACCAGGAGATGGGAACCAAGCCCAGAGCTCTTCAATGGCCACTTCCCAGGGAAAAAGAAGGATTGGAAAGCATCCCAAAGTGTCCAAAGGCAGCTTGGATCCAGCTGTTTCAAACAAGGCCCGGAGGTGAGCACACCTGAACACACCTGTGAGACCATCAGGGCCCCTCCCACCCCATACTTGAAGTAAGGAGCAGGTAAACTGGAGCAGAGCTTTCCACAGCAACCTGAGCTACAGATCCAAATTATCCATTAAAGGATAATCCTCTCTTCCTGTACAAGAACAAGAGATCAGGAAGGGCATGAGCAGAGAGTCGTTCAGGCAAACAGGAGGAGATGGTTTTCATCCATTCCCTGGATGCTGTTTGTGCCAAAGGATGTGGTGACTGCAAAGAGTCCACTTGGATCAGTGAGGAACAATCCGTGAATACGGAGAAACTGGGGCCTCCAGTTGCTCCGCCTCTGGCTTAGGTTCAATATTAGGGAAAAATTATTCACCAAAAGGGTGGTCAGACACTGGAACAGCTGCCCAAGGCTCTGGGGGAGTCACATCCATGGAGGGATTTAAAAGACGTGGATGTGGCACTTGAGGACGTGGGTCAGCATGGCCTTGGAAGTGCTGTGGGAATGGTTGGACTTGATCTTGGAGGGCTTTTCCAACCTTAGTGATTCCATGATTCTACACACAGACAACAAAACCCTTGAGCTGGAGTTTGTGGGGAATCTTATCTGGCTCTGAACTCAATCCCCACTGGAACAGATCCTTCACCCAAACATCTCTTATCTGCCAAGGCCTAGAGTGGTGATGATGCTGGTACAGTCTTTCTCCCTGTCCCTGCTTGGTCCAGGTCCTGCCCAAATCCACTAAAACTTCCGTGGAGGAAGGTTGGATCTCCTTGTTTACCAATCCTTATCCTCACAGCTGGGAAAGTCCTGCTGTCCAATGAATCACACCTTGTCCAGTGAATGCAAGCGGACGTAGCCCCTTATTTTCAGTACACGGCCGGAATATTTCTGCCAAGCAGAATTCTTTCCAGAGTTCCTCACTGGGACCTGATGCCAGCCGGTCAGAAAGACAAAACAAGTCTTGTCTCATGAATATGGAGCAGGGAAAAGGCGGGAGGGAACATGGGGAGCATCAGGGATTCATCAAGCGCTCCGAACGGCACTCATGGCTCAGCACACCAGAACTGCAAATACTGACGATTCCAGCAGGCTGGGGATGATACTTGGGAAGAAATGAACACTTTGGAAAGGCAAATTCTTTGCGAGTGAGGACCACTGTCTCAGAGCTCATTCTGAGCTTGGCATCAAAAAGAGGGAAATGCCTGGGGCACACACAGGGATTCTTGAAATGTTCCATTTATCCCGTTTTGGGCTGGTGACTGCTGACCGTGTTTATGGGCAGTGCATTAACCCCTGGCTGAAACAATCGGCATCAGCAACTTCCCAGTGCCCTTCCCACTCCGCTAAATCCAGCAGCAGAGAATGGGATGCATCCGGCACATGGCTAATGTGGGATTACAGCAGGAGCCCCATTGGAAATGGAGAGAACCCTGCAAGAGGCAGTGTGAATTCATTAGGAATCCGTGCTGCTCCAATCGAGAATATCTGAGCAGTGACCTTCATACAAAATGTATCGTGCAACGCTCTCTATTAAAATAATCATAAACACAGTCAGCAGTAAACAAAACAATCCAAATGTGCCCGGAAAATAAATGCAGCCAGGGGATGGTGGATGGAGCAGGGATTAAATTTCCATTTAGGTATTACAGGCCATGAAGGGGTTTTTTTGCCTTTTTTCTTCTCAAACAGCGTTTCCAAAATCAATAGCAGGGGGAGGGAAATGGAGTGATTGGGAACATGGGGAGTAATTGCTCCTGTTTGTCACCGCCCGTGTTCCATGTTGGAGCATCCGTGAGGGGAGGAGGCTGCTGGAGCCGGCCCCAGTCAATATTTGTCCAGAGCACAGGGAAAATCTGTGCAGTTCTGTGGGCTTTTGGATCCCACACTTCCCCTCTGCCAACATCCATCCTTCCCATCGGGATGAGACCAGCAGATTCACGATCAAACCACCGTGGTGCCAGATGACACAGGAACACCCAGAGCACGGCAAAGCCAGACTGGGATCTGCGGGACGGCAAAACAGAGCTAGAGAGAGGCTTCCAGAGGGAAGGATGAGGCTGTGCCAGACTCTGAGCTCCTTCCAGGGGCTGTGGCACTGTCCAAGCTGAAAGAAAAGACTCCTTTTGTCTCTCTGAGATGCTACAAATGAAGTCCTGCTGCAATTTTGAGTCCCATGCTGGCAGGAAAGGTGATGCCCCAGAGGAGATGCCGAGGTTCCTTTGTGCGTCAGGTAGAGAAACCAAAGGCCAGTGTCTGCTGGGAGTCCCAGGCTGGCGGCCATTCTCTGCTGGATACATCCAGCTGTCCCCAAAAATGGAGAGCTGGGAGCATTGAGCAGGAGCAAGGGTGGTCATGGCCGCCCAGTGAAGATCATAATTCCCAGAGGGTGATTAATGGGCTTGGGAGTCTTCATAGAATCCCAGGATGGTTTGGGTTGGAAGAGACCTTAAAGATCATCCAGTCCCACCCTCCCCCTTCCAGGACACCAGGGACAGCTTCCACTATCCCAGAGTGCTCCAAGCCCTGTCCAGCCTGGCCTTGGACATTTCCAGGGATCCAGGGGCAGCCACAGCTTCTCTGGGCACCCTGTGCCAGGGCCCCACCTCCCTCACAGGGAACAATTCTTTTGCAATATCCCATCTAACCCTGCCCTCCCGCAGTGGGAAGCCATTCCCTGTGTCCTGTCCCTCCATCCCTTGTCAACATTCTCTCTCCATGTTTCCTGTTGGCTCCTTCAGGTACTGGAAGGCCACAATGAGATCACCTGGAGCTTCTCTTCTCCACGCTGAACAATCCCAGTTCTCCCAGCCTTTCCTCATTATCTTGTAAGAGTCTCCTTCCCTGTCAGTAATCCCCACACGGTTTCACCAGTGCCCGCCTTGCTTTGATCTATTTAGAAGCCATGCCAGCTTGGGGGTTTTCCCCATTTCCCACAAGTTTCTTCAAAATCTTTGTTTTTCCCTTCCAGACCTGTTGCAGTTTCTGCAGGAGCAGACTCAGAGGATCTCATCTGCTGCAGTCCCTGCTTTTCTCTTCCATGCCCTCAGGCCCTGCTTTTGCTCTTCCATTGGATGGCATTCCCACCAGCCCTTGCCAGGAGACCCGCAAAACCACGGGAAGGATCTCAGGAGTCGAGATGGAGACAATTCCCACAGTCTGACTCCCCTCTCCTGCCCTCATGCCACCAGCCTGAGTGCCCCAACAGGTTCATCCTGCATCTAGCTCCGTTCTGCTCCCGCAGCTCCGCTCTGCCTCCATCCCAGCCTCCAGCACAATCCCTAGGAACACATTCATTTCCAGTCTGGGCCTTCCTGGATTAGCTGCAATCTTTAGCTACACAAGGGAAGAGCTAGGAAGAGCAGAGGCTCCAGGGACAGTCTTTTGTTGGACGTTTTAATATATTTTGAGAGTTCCAGTGAAGTTTGAATTTCTCACTTTTCATTCTCTCCTGACATTTCCCGACTTCTGTGTCACATCTTTTTTGGATGATCAGCCGTTTTTCCATCCTTTCTGCTCCTTTCTCCTTTCAGGAAGGTTCCCACCTTGCTGCTAATACGTGTTCAGTCACCCTGCCACAGCTGGAATTTTTAGCAACATATTTTCCCTGTAACTTATCAGCCAGCTTCTAGACTGCCTCCTTAACTTTCAGGCCCCTAAATTTTCCAGCAAGTTTCTGCCAAATTTCCTGGATTTGCCCATGTGATTTGAGAGAGATCCACATTTACTTCCTTTCCCTCTGCTTCCAAATGATTTTCTAGTGGTTTGTCACCATGGTTATTTCCTGTGACCACTTCAGCAGCTGCAACAAGTTCACCAAGTTTCAGGATTCTGAGATGGCAATGAATTTGCTGGATTGGATCCCATCCGAAGAAATCTCATCCCATTCACAGTGTGATTTTTTCTCTGATCTCCCCTTTCCTGTGCATGCCAGGAGATTCTGGGCTGCCTCCACGTCTGGCTGCATTCCCAACACTCCCAGCTTCTGTGGGTCGAAGCAGTGTCCAACATATTCCCACTGGAAATCCTCCCCCCTCCCTTCCCTCTTCTCTGTCCCTCACCTGCTGCCATTGTGCGCCCTCATAATTGATAAAAATGTTCATTGTATGATCTCATGGGGGTGTTTTTCCCTTCTTTTCTGGGGAATGAGGCAGGTTTGACATTTGCTTCCAGAGCCTTTCCAGCGCTCCCATATCACTGAAATCATTCACCCCAAAAAGCACTTCTTAAAGTGAGCATTATCAACGAGCTGCCATCGATGCCTCCCTCCTGATTAGCACTAATGAATCTAATAGGCTGCTGTTATCAGTATCCCTGCACATCATATGGTTTATTGATGGACTTGGGTGCCTATTTGCTCTAATGAAAACCATGGAATTACAGATCCATCACGCCTAAGTGGTGATGGAACCCAGAGCCAGCTGTAATTGTGGATTCCTTCGCTGAGAAGGGGATTTGAGAAGCTCTAACTAAAAAAAGCCATTGAGTTAATTTTTTTCTCCTAATAAATAACCCGCTTTCCCATAAAGGCAGAAAATTCACACTGATAAAGGAAAATAAATTTTCATGTAGGGCATAATTAGTTCGTGGGACTTGTCACCACGGAAAGTTGTTCAGCCCAGGAACGGGAACGAAGGAGAAAGCTCAGGGATTAAACAGATGGTCAGAAGGCCACAGTTACAACTCTGGCTGGAAAGGGTTGGGAAGGGACACAGAGCTGCATATCCCAGGTTTTCTACATTCTCCCACAGATCAGGATGAGTCTCCAGGTGGGGCAGGAAAGACACAAAGTCTTGTACCACTTTCTAAAGCATCTGGGGAGAAACAAGGTCAACAACCCACTGGGCATGACCTGCCAATGCTCAGAGACCCCCATTTCTGTCCTTTCACAGAGTCCCAGGATGGTCTGGGGCAGAAGGGACCTTAAAGCTCATCCAGTCCCATGGGCAGGGACACCTTCCACTAGCCCAGATTGTGCCAAGCCCTGTCCAACTTGGCCTTGGACATTTCCAGGGATCCAGGGGCAGCCACAGCTTCTCTGGGCACCCTGTGCCAGGGCCTCCCCACCCTCACAGGGAGGAATTCCTTCCCAATATCCCATCTAGCCCTGCTCTCTGGCAGTGGGAAGCCATTCCCCCTTCTTAATTCTTGTTTAAGATGCCACATTCCCCTGTTTATAATGAAAAAACTTCCTTCAATTCCTTATACATTAAAATGAGTGGTTAATAATCCTTATCTATGATGTGAACTCAGCATTCAATATTAGAATAAATGCAATAAAGAACTGGCACACTTCAGAAAATTGGGCAGTTTCAGCTGAATATTTTTAATCTAAAGAAAACCTTGGGGTCTTTGTAAAATCTGAAATTTTTCACGCTTTTTGTAAAAATCAGAACCATTTCCTGCTTTTTTTTCCCACCAAAATTCGGGTGCTGAGGGTTTTAAAGAAGAGGGTGATTGTAAAGGCTAAATTATATTGGATCAAAATGTGTTTCCAGGCAGGACAGGGTGGGGCTCAGAGGTCACTGTTGGTCACAGTCATGGTCAGAGCAGGTGTGGGGGATTCACGTGATGTGTCCAGCATGAAATCCAAACCCACTCAGGCTGTCCAAGCATATTCCTGGCTGGGAGACCACCAGCAGCCAGTTTTGAAGACACCCATAGCGCTGGGGACTGATTTTTCCTGCAAGCAGTCAGAAATTCCCTGGACAAACCAACCTGTGGCTGTCGTTCCGGAGGGAGACAGTGAACAGTCTGAAGGGACAAAGCCTTCATCCCACCTTCTCCTGGCTTTTGCTCTGATTCCTGGTACGACACAGGCCGTGCTTGGCCCTGGCCTGCCCTGGGGGGACACGCAGGGGACCTCCAGGTCAAGCCAGCTGTGCCACATCTGGGGGGTGTCACGGCTGCACGGAGTAACCCTGACATCTAGTGGCTTCCAGAGCCCGAGCCCTGGCCATCCCGAGCTGGGTGGAGCAGGGATGGGCAGGAGGCACCATGGGCTCTCCAGAGGCCCCTTCCCATGGATGCAGCCAACAGCTTCTCCACAGGGCAGAACAAAGTGTGGACAACCAGCACCGCTCCGGGGGATGTTGTTAACGAAGTCATTTATGTCGCTGATTAATTATTCGGACCCTGTCGGGTTTTGGTAGCCCCAAAGCTGAGCTTGCCTGGGGAACCTTGCCCAAGGGAAGCTTTTCAATGGCCTCCTTGGGAAAACAAAGTGTGGGACAACAGGTTCCACCAGACAAAGACCTGTGCAGCCTCCCGTGCACTGGGAACACTCCAGGGATGCTCCAGGAACAGGCAGGAGGAGGTGCCAAGGACCAGGGAGTTTTCAGCGTGACCTCTTCCCATATTAATGCTTAAAATTCCATTTTAATGGAGAATGGAGGCCCCAACTTCCCATTCCTGCTGCCAAGGTGGGATTTGGAGGACGGATTATATAACAAAGCCTTCTCCGAGCAGTAACACCCTCTGCCTGCTCTCCAGGGGAATGATTTTGGGAGATGTAGGAGATCTGGCTGCCCTCTTGCAGCTGATGTGGCCAGACAATGTCTCAGTTTACTCAGGTTTCGATGTTCCTGTCCCTTGGCTGTGCCACCAGCTGGGTGTCCAAACCCTGCTGCCACATGCCCCAGACCCTGCCTGGGTCTCCTGCTGCAGCTGGACATGAAAATATCCCAAGGGGGAGAGCCCCCAGGAGCAGAGGCAGTGAAGGTGATGGGGAATAGGGAGAGGTTTTACTGCACCACTTCCAGTGATCACAACAACGTTCCCCGGCAAATAGAAATGCAGATCCTGCCACGTCCGTGGGGTGAAGGAATTCACACAAAAGCAGCTTGGGAAGCAGCAAAGATCAGGGAACAGTCATCCCAGAGAGATTCCCGAGGGCTGCTATCCCTGTCCCTGGTGCTGGCACTGCAGCCAGGCCCAGGGGGATCTCAGGGGTGCCAGGCACACTTTTTTGCACTGTTTGTCCCTGCTGCCACCAGATTTCCCAGCAGTGTGGGGAAGCCATGATCCTCACATTTCTGGGCCCTTCCAGCTGTTGGTCTCTCAGCACTGCCTGCCCTGGGAGCTCTGGGTTTGGCACTGACAGAATTCCACCAGCTGGGCAGGGCTGCTCTGGAATTCCCAGACCCCAAGCTTTGTGCCCAGGTGGCCCAGCACGGAGCTGGTGGAGGTGAGGCAGGTCTGGGATGGGGAGAGGCGGAGCACAACCCTCCATGTAACGTCCCGATGCTCATGGTGCTCATCCATAACTCCTCCTGGACATCCCAGGAATCCTGGATCATGCCTCCTTCTCCTGCTGCAACCACTGGGAGAACAGGCACTAGCCATGGGATGGACAGACAAACTCCTGCAGCTCAATCCCCTCCAGCTGTTTTGGGACATCCAGACCTTGTGGGTGCCCAGACAGACAGCCCTGGCAGCATTCCTGTCGTGTTGGTGCTCCTGCTGTGCTGAGGGCGGTGGAACTCCCCAGAGAACGTGAAATCCTGGTGCTTTGCCACAGGGACAAACTCCCCAGGGGAAAGCAGGGAGGAATTCTCCCATTTCCACAGAATCCCAGCATGGTTTGGCTTGGAAGGGACCTTAAGACCATCTCATTCCACCAGAGGGACACCGTCCACCAGGCCAGGGTGCTCCAAGTGCATTTGGAGAAGGTGAGGATTGGGATGAGGATTTACTCCGAGCTCTGCCAAGGGATGCAGTGGCCGGGGCTGTGAAAGCTCTGCCCCATCCCTACTGATGCCTCCAAGGTCCCCAGGGAGGATCCCCATAGAGGATTCCCATCTCCCCACTCAACACAAGCCATTCCCCCTCTCCTCCTGCCATCCCCCTTCCCCGGACAGAAGATACTGTGATTTTCCATTCCTTTCCAGCTGTGTTTACAGTCACAGGATTCCTTCCTCCTCCTGAAAGTCACTCCCAGGGTGAAATTTGAAGTTGTAAATTATTAAAATGTTATCAAGAGCGTGCAGACTTGCCCATTTTTTTTCCTGGTGGTGAAGAAGCTGATGTATAATTCAATTTTTCCCCACACTTTCTTCAGTAATACTTAAAAACTTTCCTTGCACACACACACACAGAGGCATATCCAAAACTTATTTCCATTTATTTTGAAGTCTCTTTGGGCCAGAGGCTTTATCTTCTCTCTTTCTGCTCAGTGCAGAGAAAAGTTTGGGTGTTGTCATTATATGAATAATATATAATGCTAATAAATTCAGCATTCTTCCTTTCGAAATGTTTCTTCATAAGAAATGATTTTAATGCTTTTTCTGAGGGAGAAGGAGCAGGTGACAGTGCATGTATGGCACACAATTATTACTTCTCTCTATTAGACAGAGCAAAGCCAGCTTCAATTTACAGTTTCCTGACAGGATCTCCTTAAATAAAAACACAACCCCGCTTATCATTTTCTAGATACTAATTCCTGGGGCTGAAACTTCCTTGGCTGGTGTCTAACAGAGTTCAGCTTTCCTTAAAACGGGAAGGAAGCAAACTCTTCTTTTTCCAAACTCTTCTTTTCTCCTCTCACGTTTAAGGGATTTTGCTACTTTGCGGGATTTCTGTGCTCCCGGGAAAAAAAAAAGCCTTGACTGTTTGACAGAGCAGATGAGGTCAATGATGGCCTCTTGGAAACACATCCAAACCTAGTTCTATCCAAGAGCTCTTGGAAAAGCTGGGTTGCACCATCCCTGTAGCTCTTTGTTGGTGACTGGAAGCTGAAACCTCCAAATGTGGGCTCTACCCAAGGGGGAGATGCAGTGAGGGAATGGGAGGGAGGAGAGAGGGCAGAGGGGTGAGGGCTGAGCAGTGGCAGAGGGCTGGAAAAGATGCAGAGGAGGAGATGGGATGAGGTTCAAAGCTGCATCCAACCTGGCCTTGGACATTTCCAGGGATCCAGGGACAGCCACAGCTTCTCTGGGCACCCTGTGCCAGGGCCTCCCCACCCTCACAGCCAAGAATTCCTTCCATTATCCCATCTAAACCTCCTCTCTTCCACCTTAAAGCCATTCCCCCTTGTCCTGTCACTCCATCTCTTATCCAAAGTCCCTCTCCAAAGCCCCTTTAGGCCCTGGAAGGGGCTCTGAGGTCTCTCTGGAGCCTTCCTTTCTCCAGGTGAGCACCCTCATCTCTCCCAGCCTGGCTCCAGAGTGGCTCCAGCCCTTGCAGCATCTCTGTGGCCTTCTTTGGATTTGCTCCAGCAGCTCCACATCCTTCTGCGGTTGGTCTCAGGGCTGGGGCAGCTCTGCAGGTGGGGCCCCACCAGAGCAGAGCAGAGCAGAGCAGAGCAGAGCAGAGGGGGAGAATCACCTCCTCCAACCATTGTGATTGCTTTATAATAATACATAAATAATGTCTAAAGTACATCATACCTATAATATGTATCCTACACAATATCCAGCCTTCTTCAGCACGAGGCAAGAGAAGCTCTTCCAAGGGGACTCGCACTGCCCATTCCAGGCATTCTCTTCCTACCCCCAAAATCCTTTGATTTCTACCCCTAAAATTTCTACCCCCAAAATCCTTTTGGTCCTGGCAGGGAGCTAGAGCTGGGAGGTCAGTCGTAAGGTGCACTGATATCTTCCCTGATCCTGTGCTCCCCACAGAGCTTCCCTAATCCACTTTCTGCACCTGAGGAAGGGGCTTTGCTCACCCTTGTACAGCTTTTCCTGTGCTCCAGGACCTGGATCTGCGCCTCTTCCAAGCATTTTGGTGGCACACACTCCCAGAGCTGCCACGTGGGCTGGCACATCCCGCTCCAGGAGCCCAAGCAGCATCCTGGAGGGAAGCTGGAGGATGAGCAGCAGCATTTCCATTACACATCTGGCAAGTCTGGCACCGTGGGAACATCAGGGAGATCCTAATGTGTGAACAAAACCCGGGAACACGGTTCAGAGTGAAATGTAGCCTGGGAAATGCTCTCCTGTGTCGGGTTCAAGAGCTCCAAAAGTGCCAAAGAGTTCCCAGCAAACCTGGGCTCTCCATCCCCAGGCAGCACTGCAATGCCAGAGGGAGGAAAAACTTGGGAGAGGGTGATAAATGGGGCTGTGAGTAACAGGGAGTGAGCTGTACACAGATTTTTGAGCAGAGCACCCGAGGCACGGCTGGGGAGGGACAGCTCTGAGCTCACCCTGACATTTGTGCCCCTTGTCCACATTTCCAACAAAAATCTGGCTCCTCCTCCAGACGGAACTCGAAGCAGAATGGATGAGGAGAGGAGGTTGTCACATGTCCCCAGCAGCAACGGGCACCACCATTAGAGAAGGATTCTTTTTGAAGGATTATTTTCTCTCGTTCTAATGGAAACCAATCCATTGAGGTGCTTCTCACCTTGCTGAAATAGCAAAGAGGCTTTTTAATGCATTCCCCAGCCTGGTTCTGCCTTTCCCATCTCTCCCTAATGAACCTTCCAATATATGATGGGAACTGCAGGCGCAGATCAGCAGCAGGCTGGGACTGCAAATCCATATTCCTAAAAAGGCATCCTTTTGACCCAAAGAGGTTCCTCCTCCTCGGAACACACTGTTCTTCTGCCAGGTGGACTTGCAAGGAGAAGGAGACAACACGGATCATGGAAAGGCTTGGGTTGGAAGGAACCTTAAAAATCCTCAAGTTCCAACCCTTGCATTGGTGCCAATCATTAATTTTGTTAATTGCCTTCCTGTTTATGGAACACAAACCTGGATGCAGACTCAATCTGAGAATTTAATTATGAGCAGAAATCACTTTTCTCTGCTGAACTTGGAAATCTGAAGTCACCTCTCACGCAAAGAAAGTAAATATCTTTCAATCACGACAAATTTTTGCGAGGTTTTAAAATTACTTGTCTTTTTTCCCCACTCACTTGCTGCCTTTCTCTTCGTTCTTGGAAGTGAGAAAAGAAATAATTAACCAGAACAAGAGAGGCACCACAAGCACCGAAGTGGTTCAGCTTAGAGAGGAGAATGAGAAGTGATTTGATTGTGAGGGATCACGAGCAGTAATAAGAATTCACAGTTATTTCCTAGAAGCAGTGGGGATGGAGCATGGTCCTCCGTTAAAGCACAGCAAAGTTAATATTTTTAACTCAGAGCCTGGTGCTGGAATGGCAGAGGAAGAAGGAACTTGACTGAAACCCAGTGCGAGGTCTGCTGTGTCCTCTGAGCTCCCAGTTGAGTCATTTCTCCTCGAGGAGCGAAGCTGCTGTGCCGAGGCCTGTCCTTCTGTTTGCTCTTAGTAAAAAAAAAATGCAGATTTATGGCCGTGGACTTGCCTCGGAGTCGTTTACCCTGATATCTGCTTCCCAGATAAGTGGATAAATGGGATAAATGGGAGCTGCTCCGTACGTGCAGAGAACCCTGTCAGTAAATATGCATTATTGCTAGGATTAGCCCGAGGAATCAGGGACATTGCTCACGCTCTGCTCGCTGCACACTTCCCCTAATTCACTCCTAAAAGCCCATCTGTTTAAATGAGCTCATGATGCCCAATAATCAAGAGTTCCCGGCTGCTGTTCCGGGGGAATGCCGGGATGTGCAGGGAGCGGCAGGACTGGGGGAACCCCTACCCTGGCCAGGCACACCAGAAGAGCAGGAGAGACCCTAAAACCAGCTCCTTGGCTAATTGTCATTTAGCTGGGGCTTGACCCTAAAATCTGACCCAAAATCACTACCTGGCCACTCTGCACTTCGCCAGCTTCCCCTCCACTCCATTCCTGCAGGGCAGGAGAGATTCCTTACTGCCCTGAGGCTTTTAGGGATGGGATTTGAGAGCCCCCAAGTCTCTGCACGAGAGGGAACCTGGCACTTCGCAGTTCCCGTGACCGGGTATGGCCCCAAACCCCACAGCAGCCCCAAAATGCAGGTCTGGAGGCATCACCCCGATGTGGCAGGGACCCCAGGGACTCGGGCTGCCCTGTCCCCACTCTCCAGGAGCACTCTGGTGCCTCAGGACCAGTCTCTGGGTACAGGGGATGCTTCTCCAGGCTGCCAGGGGAGCTGTGGCTCTGCCAGGGCCATATCCACCTCTGGCTCAGCGGGAGCTGCTGGCCCAGCCTGATGGAGACTCTTCTAAGATCCGTGTTCCTTAATTGCCGGAGCATCTGCCTCACTCCAGGAGCAGGAGGGGATGTGATTTATTCCACAGCCTTTCAGGCCGCAGTTGGGAACGTTCTGCTGCAGCCGGGGAAGCTGCTGCTGCTGCTCCAGAGCAGCTCTGCACCCCCAGGAGCAGCACAGATCCCTCCGTGCAGCTGCAGCAGCCTCGGTCCCAGCACCACAGCCCTCCTTCACTCCAGGTGAGCCCACAAACAGGTCAACCTCGTGTTTACTTGAGGCTCAGCAGGGATTTCAGCCTTTCAGCTGTAGTTATTTGTCACAAAGGGCTCCTGGGGAGGTGGTTTCTGTGTGCTGCTGCTGCTGCTGGAATTGCAGCCTCGGCAACGTGAGGATGGGGAAGTTGCTCCCTGCTTGCCAAAGAGGCAAAAATTAATCTAATGTGCCTGCAGACCTGAGGAGAACCTGCTTTTTTCTCCATCCCAGTACCATGTGTGTTTGCATGGACTAAATTCAATGTCCCTGCCTCTGATGCCTTGACAAGGAACAGTTTGTCAAAGGAAAAAAAAGCAACTTTGGAGACCCAGATCCAGCCAGAAACTTTCCTTTGAACCCCAGCCTGTGCTGTGTTTGCTTCACTTGTAAAAGCCAGGTTTATTTGCCCACTTGAGCTCCTCAATGTAAATATTTGCCCTCTCTCGTTGTGCTCATTAAATCCTCGGGATTAGAGCTGGAAGTGGAGGGGCTTTGCTTGGCTGTGGGGTTTGCCTGCCCAGCCCTCGGGTCAGGCCATGTTTGCTGAGCTGCTCAGCACATTTGGGGCCTCAGAGCCCCACTCAGGGACCCATTTCCTTGTTTATTTGATCGATTTGGGTCTGTGTGCTGAGAAACCCACGCTGAAAATTTCCTCATACCAAGGTGGGTGTGAGCTGGGAGCACACATGGGCTGGCAGTTCCTGGGCTTTCCAACCGAACTACATCTCACAGGAGACTCGGAAGCCTCTTGGAGGCTCTCCTGAGGGAAAAATCTGGGATTAATGAAAGAGGACACAGTCCTGGACTGGGCTTAGAGCAACTTGGAAGATGTCCTTGTCCATGGCAGGGGGTTGGAATGAGATGGGCTTTGAGGACCCTTCCAGCCCAAACCATTCTGTGACTGTGAAATTAAACTCAGGATAAGGCATTTTTATTTGCCTGCTGATTGAGGGCAGAGGGGAATATTATGGAATCATATCATGGAATGGTGTGGGTTGGAAGAGAGTTGAAAGAGACCTTAAAGCCCATCCCATCCCACCCCCTAACACGAACAAGGACACCTTCCACAGACCAGGTTGCTCCAAGCCCCATCCAACCTGGCCTTGGACACTTCCTCTGCTCCAAACACTTTCTGCTTTTCCCCCTCCACTTCACAGCCCCGTTTCTTCCCTGAGGAACAACAAAATCACTGGTGGGGTTGCCAGGAAAAAGTTCAACACCACATCCCCCTTCCCAAAATCCTGATAGTGACTCCGGGGTCAGCAGGATCCACCCAAGGGATCAGGGCAGAGACACAGCCCCGTGTGACATCTTTGCACAAAGCCACTGGAAGCCCAGACACCTCCCAGCCCAACCCACAGTGGGCTGATTCTCACACCCACAGGAATTCCCAGCTAATTTCCCCCCCCCCCCCCCCGGGCCACCAACTCACTCCAATGACTACAAGTGATCCACAGCAGAGCGTTCCCAAAAGGGGCCTTGCTATACCCAGATGTTTTAGAGGACCAGCCCCATTTTAGAAAAGGAGAAATCCCTTTTCCCCAGCGAAGTTCTGAGGGAATGCAGGACACAAGGTATCTCCTGACATCTCTGAGGTGTTATTGGAATGCTGAGTCCAAACCAGCCTGAGGAATGTGAGGTGCTAGAGCTCACCAGAAAACATTCATTAATTCTTCTCTAATTCTGAAATTTAGCTGGGAAAAAAAATTAGGGCTATTTTTCCTTTCTGCAAGCACAGATTCCTTTCTCTGATGTGAGGTTTTGCTTATAATAATTTGCAATACAGAAGCTCTGCCCAGAAGAACCTCTGATGCCTAAAATCTTTGTTTAACTTCAGCAAAATCAGAGCTCAGACCCATCTGGAACATCTGTACATCCCAGTAAAGTTTTCAGCACCCATGGACTGCTCCCTTCACAGCCTTCTTCTCATCCCTCTCTGCCAAACCATTTCCCAGCAGGAGCTGTTGCACAGCAGCCCCCATTCCCTGACTGCCCGTGGGTGTCTCTGCCCAAATCATGGGACAAGTGAGTGTTTCCTACAGAAATACAGCTGGAAACACCTTGGATAATTCATTTGGTGGTAGCAGTGCTGCTAGATGGCAAAGGAAGGTGCAGAAACACCCAAGGAAGAGAGAAAAGCTCTTTTGGAGGGTTGGCTGCTACTGGAAGGTGCCCTGGTGCCTCCTGCCCTTCTCCCAGGACATATCTGATGCTTTCCCTCTCTCCAGCAGCATCAGGAGCCTGAATTTCCCAGTGTGCCACTCATTTGCCGTTTGGCTTTCCTCAGAATTCCACCCAAACCTCCCGTCCAGCCCCACATCACTGCTGCCCATACCCACACCCCCACCGACCCCAAAGCCACCTTCTTTCCCTGGAAAAGAGCAGAAATGCCCTGTGCCACTCAGGCAGAGAGGTGCAGTGACACAGCAGAGCCCTGCCATCCCTCCTGCCTTATTTTCCCTCTATTTTCCAAGGATTTGAGGACCCCTGCTCCCTGTTATTTATTGCTGTTGCCTTGCTATCACTGCACACCCTCCTGGGAGGTTTTGCTACTGGTGGCTGTGCAGGAACAGTTGATTTTCTCTCTCTACCCCCTGCTCACCCCATGGACAGGAGAGGTGCTGCCCCTCCAAAGGAGGGGGATCCTGGACACCTCCTCAGCTTAAAGAAAGGTATTTCCCTTAAGCTAAACTCATTCTCAGAGCCCTCTGCCCCTTTCCCAGCATCCCAGCACTGCCCACAACTTCCAGCACTGCATTTTTATAGAAGCTGTCCCCAGTTAGCAGCTCAGGGTGGCTAATGAGCCCCGTCATTAACCCCTCAGGGCTGCCACTGCCTGGGATCCAGCTCCTCCACCACAGGTCCACGCAGGACCTTTTCTCCACACTCCTCCCTCTTTGTTCAAAGGTTCTCTCTGCCTTCTGGGCAAAAAGAACCATTTTAGGAGTGCAGACATCCAGTAAAGCTAATTCTGCCTTGATTAGCAGGGGAGGAAATGCAGAGCATCTTCCTGGCCACCAGCTGTGGCCCTTTGGCTGCAGCCCTCCAGATGTTTGCTGGCCATGCATCCCCTCCCAGCTGGTGGCCACTTGTGCACAGGTGTCACCTTGAACTTTTGTTCTCACTGTAACTGATCCTGGAGGAGAAGAAAAATCCCCACCTGTGCTTGTTAGACTTGTTGGCAAAAAAAATCTCGGCAGAGACCCTTTGGAAGCAGCCCCTTCCATGAAGGCTGAGCTCCAATCTGATATAAAATCCTCCATTCCCCATCCAAACATCCCAGAGAAGGTATTTCACAGAGGGGTGTCCTGGCCAGTACCGTGAAAATACAATTACTCATCCCCTTTGTGGAGGATGGTTTGATTGTCCTCCAGATCCTGAGATTTAAGGTTTGTTCCTGACTCTGGCCGGGTTTTTCTGCTGGGCCCAGGCCTTCTCTGAAGGGAAAGGTTAAATTTGGATGCTGCTGGGGTCTTGCAGCAGGGAGGGCCCATGCTGTGCCACACCAGGATATAAAACATCTCTGTGGAACAATTGACAGCATCAATTTTGAGCCTTGATTAGGCTCAAAGTGAGTGAAAACTCTTCAGGAGAACCTCTCCATATGAATCCTACTCTGCAGAGCCCTGGGAAGAGGCAGAAATGGGAACAGGAATCAGCACAGGCATTCCCAGAGGAATGCACAAGCATCCGAGGCCAGTCCCTGGAGTTTGTCTTCAGCCGTGACCTCCTGGAGCTGCTCTGACTGAAGACGTGACCCGAGGTTTTCCCATCAATCCTGCAGCTCCTGCTGCTAGTGGGGGCGGGCTGGAGCCTGGAGACCCTTTCCCACTGCAGGTCTGCTCGCACCTTTTGGTGGCTTTTCCACCACTTTTCAACTCATGTCACCTCCCTTGGGATTGGTCTGCAGAGCTTCCCACCCTTGCTGCTGCTCCTGTGGGATGGGACACCCATCCTGCTTCCATCCCACACCTTCCCCATGTGCCTGGGGGGTAATCCTTTGAGTGACCGTTTGGGAATTGCATCCCAAAAGAGCCTCGTTTTCATGCAGGAGCACCAGAAGTGCTTCCAGAATTAGCAGCTCCTCCAGGTTGCCCTGTTCAGTTTGAGATGTGCCACTTCAGAGCCCTTCAAGGGCTTGATTTGGGAAGTAAATGGGATTCGGAGCAGGTGAAACATTCAGTAATTACAAATTATTGGAACACTTCACGTTATGAAAGCCCTTCAGATAATTTTAAATTGCTTTGTACTAATTGTGATCAGTGCTCCATTCATTTCCAAAACCCTCTTCAAACGACAAGCCCTGGGATATTTTGGGAGCTGGAGCCCAGTGCTTGGTTTAAAAAAAAAAAAAAAAGAAAAAAATCCACAAAAAATTTCCTTTTTGGAATGCTGCACTTCTGAAAGAGATGTGAGAAGTGCACTCACTGGTTGCATGTCACAGGTTCTTCCATGTCACTGGAGCAGCATTCCAAGGCCAGTGAGTACAGCTGACACCCTTGAGCAGAGGATATTCCCCAATTACACCACTTGGGAATCATTCAGATATGAAAGGGAGGATTAGAGAAGAAGACCAGACAAGCATGTTCCTGGCAGGAAACACAGGCACTGCTGGAGTGTGGGAGAGTGCAATGGGCACCATTCCCGGGCATCCTTCATCCAGGACAGCCAGGAAAAGCTTTTCCATCCTCCAAGCCAGCTCCAGGCTGTGGACACTGGTTTGTATTCCAATAATTGTTAAAAACCTGCCTATGGAACCGCAAATGGGGCCTTTGGTGGGACATATCCCTAAACCCTGATGGGAATGTTTGGGTTGGTTGGAGATCTGTGCACCTTGGAGATGGCAGAGTTGTAATGGGAGATTTCTCACCCCTTCGAGGTCTCCTTGCCTTATAGGGTGATGAATCATCTCTTAGGGATGGGTTTTCCCCACAAAAACATCAAAATCATCCAAAATGATGCTTGCAGCCTGTTGAGCTCAGCGAGCTTGAGCTACATGACTGTGCAGGACCTACTTCTAGCTGGTCTAGAAGTTGACCAGAAAATTAGATTATTGTCCCCTTAAACTAATAAAACACATTATTTGCACTACCCTAACTGGACAAAAGTGTTATGCATCACTAATAATAAGATTGAACCATCAAATCTGATGGCACAGGGTGCCCAGAGAAGCTGTGGCTGCCCCTGGATCCCTGGAAGTGTCCAAGGCCAGGTTGGATGAGGCTTGGAGTGACCTGGGGTAGTGGAAGTGTCCCTGCCCATGGCAGCAGAGCTGGGAGTAGATGGTCTTTAAGGCCCCTTCCCACCCAGACCATTCTGGAATTCCATGATGCTATCCACCTAGAGAAAGGGAAAAGCACGCAGCTTAATTTTAGGGGTTTGATAGTTTTTAAGGATGGCAACAGAAGGAAAACCTGCAAAATCCCAGTGCTTCTGGCTCCTCATTCTGCCTCTCCCATCCCAACTTCTTCTGGATGATCTTTTCTATTCCTAACTCCCCAGGTGCGACCATCTACCCGTGTCTCTGAGATATTGTTCATCACTGGAATATTGTTCATCACTGGAATATTGTTCATCACTGGAATGTTGTTCATCACTTGAAGGCTTTACAGGAACAGATTCTTATTTTCCTGTTTAGCAGCAAAGGCCTCTTTGTTCCCTTTTCCATGTGTTTTTTTGTGACTTGGCATCCAATGGGTTACTCCTGTCCTGACTCCCTCAGAGGGCCTTTGCTGGGGTAGGAAAACCTTTTTTTCATGGCCACTGAAAACGTTAATGGGAATCACAGCATTAGGGCCCTTCCCACCTCCCTGCACCTGGAGAAACCTTCTCGCCCTCCTGCTGCTGCTCCTCTCGATGCTTATGTAGCTCATTATCCTCTCCTTTCCCAGGAAAACGCTGAGGGTTTAGGAAGCTGAGGGGTTGAAGTGCAGACAAAGTCATCAGGCTCCTGAAGGTCTCGGGGAGGCTCTGCTCCAGGTCCTGGCTGGGCCCTGGCTCCAGATGGGGAAGGTGGGGAAGGGAAACCAACGCCTTTGCTCCTTTTTTGGGTGAGGTTTCCCAGGCCGGAGCTGCTGAGACCATCCCTGATGGGTTCATTATGTAGTGACCTCACCAAGTTCTTTGTTTTTAAAGAACTGGATGTTTGTCCCATGGTCTGTGCCCAGAACCGGTCACACACCATGGAATGGTTTGGGTTGGAGGCACCTTAAATCTCATCTTGTTCCACCTTCTGCCATGGGCAGGGACACCTTCCACTAGCCCAGGCTGCTCCAAGCCCCGTCCAACCTGGCCTTGGACATATTCCAGAGGGGAGAAGATGGATGGGCACAGAGCGACTGCACTTCCAACATCCAATCACCTCTAACTCCACCTTCCCATGTATCAAATCCCACTTCTCCGGGTTCCATGGTCACCCGGATGCCTTGGTCAGAAATCCAGCTGTGGGAGGATTTTGGGGGGTGTGGGCAGCCAGCCCCAAACCCTGCCACCCCTGCCCTCCCTGGCAGCAGTGGTGGGAGTCTCTCCCCTCCTCTACTCAGTTAGAAACTTTCACAAGACTTGCAGGGACTTCATTATCTCAGAAACATCATCTGCACTCCCAAATGGTGTTTGGAAGAAGCCAGAGTTTAGCAAGGGTTACAGGAGAGCTTGCCAACCTCACTGCCTTAAGAAACCAGGCTGCCAAAGTGGAGCAAAACCAGCACAAAATCAAAAAACTGCTAATTTACTAATTACAATAACAATCAAACTCGGTCGTTAAAAAAGCAGTTAAAGCTGCAAACAAACAACTGCTTCCACAGTTATCCCTAACAGCCTTTACAAGGCCCAGGTTCTCCAAAGCCGTGAAAATGAATAGCTCAGGATATCATAAATTTTATACTGCTCCCAGAGCATTCCAGTATTCCAGAAAATGCATCTTTCATCCCCCTCAGCAGCCCTGGCTCCCATGCAGACTGCAGCCATTCTCTCAGTGTAATTTTATAACGCGCACAACTCAAAGCCTCTTTGTAAAAGAAACATAAAAATGATGCATGCGCATATTAAAGACTCATATTTATCAGGTTCCAATGTGAGTCCACGTCCGTGCTTAATGTGGCCATAAATCAGCAGCTCTCCCCGTTAAAGCAGAGATGAAACCCTGGGATCAGGAGAAGCTATTTATGAACGCTGGAGCCACTAATCCGAGTGGAAAAATATTTGTTAAAAAGATTTCCGATTGGAGCGAATCACCGCGAGGATGCAGCATGAAAGGAGAGTAAAAATAAAACCCCGCCAATTAAAAAGAGCCAAGGACTTCTGGCTCAAGATGGGTCAGGAGGGAGAAGCATTTATTCCACATTTAATTACAGCAGTGCCCTGAGTTTATCGCACTCCTCGGGTGGGTGTTTGGGTCTTTGAGGAGCCTCCTTAAAGTCTGGACTACAGAAAACAAACTCTGTCAGAAGGGGGGTTGGAATTAGATGATCATTAAGGTCGCTTCCAGCTCAAACCTTTCGGGGATTCTGTTAAAATATAATCAAAACTGCTTTTCATAAAATCCCAGGATGGTTTGGGTGGGAAGGGACCTTAAAGACCATCCAGTCCCACCTCTGCCATGGGCAGGGACACCTTCCAAGCCCCATCCAGCCTGGCCTTGAACACTTCCTGTTCCATTAACCCCAGGTTTTGTCACTGTTTCCCTCAAGAGAGCCTTCAAGAGGCTCCTGAGTCTCCTATGAAATCATGTCCCAGAAAATCTTCAGAGCTTCAGAGAATCGTGGAATCACAGAATGGTTTGGGTTGGAGGAGAACTTAAACCCCACCCAGTCCCACCCCTGCCATGGGCAGGGACACCTTCCACTACTCCAGGTTGCTCCAGCCTGGCCTTGGACACTTCCAGGGATCCAGGGGCAGCCACAGCTTCTCTGGGCACTCTAAGCCAGGGCCTCCTCACCCTTTGCTGGTGTTCAAAATTCGTATTTCTTATTTAAAATAAACCCTCCCGAATAAACCACATGAAAGTGCAGGATCTGCTGCTTCTCCATGGGGCAAAGACACAGCAGCCTGTCCACCTCAGGCTGGCCTTTGCCACCAAGAAGCCACCTCCTGCTCTTCACAGTGGCCAAGAAGAGAGTGAGGAGAGAAGTGAGACCACAGGGAGAAGAAGAACCACATCTCCCTGGAGAAGAACCACATCTCCCCTCATCCCTGAGCTGGGTTTAGGCGATCTGGGAGCTCACAGGGATGGGACAATTACTCCCCTCGTCTCCCTCACAGCCTCTTGCTGCTCATCTATGTGGCATGAGCTCATCAGCATTGAAATTGATTCATGCATAGTTCTGGTGAACTCCTTATTCTGAGCCTGAAACGCTCCAAATTCCTGTCCTGCTGAAATCTCTTCCAATGCCATGGCCCAGCCATGCAATTTCAGAGAGAGATAAGATATAGATCTGCTGTACTCTGGTGATTCTCTCTCACAAGTGCACCTTGTCAGGCCATAATTTGATATTCTTTTACCGTTCCTATAGGGGAGGGGGGGAAAGCCCTTTAATTTAAAAAAAAGAAAAATCACATTTTCCCCCTTTTGTTCATTAATGACACAAATAGTAAAATGTTCAGATTACATCAGGGAATGGAAAAGCCCCGTGGAGAAAAGACACTGACAAAAGCTTCATTTTCAGGTAAAATTGCACGAAGCTTCAGGCACCGCATCCTCCTGGTGATGTGGGGTTTTTTTTCCCCTGCCTTTCATCCCCAAGCATCTCGGTGAATGTTAATCCATTTTACAACGGGACATTTAAAAGGACTGCAGAGAAATTAGGTTTGATCCGCTCTGATGTCTTCCAGAAATCTCCAAGCAATTTGCAGCTGTGAACAACACACGGGGAGCATGGGGAGAGAGAGCGGGGCCGGCCCCTCGGATGCTGACTCCAGCTGCAGCTCACATCCTGCAATAAAACCATGCCTGATCACGATGCTTTGGGTAATGCAGGGATGTGTTTTATTTTTCCTGAAGCTGCCTGATGGTTTTTACACCTGCCTGGGTGACCACGGGAGGAAAAGGGAAAGGGGCAGGATGAAGGATGTTGTCCGTAACAGGATTATGTCGGACGGTGGCATGGACTGGCACTGAAGAAGTGCCAGGTCCAGTGTGTGAGGATGCCCTGCTCGAAGGACGGGTTCTCCACATCTCCAGTGCCTTCAAAGCCAGAAGTGGGACGTCCAGAAGGGTTGTGTGACTCTTCACTGAAGCCAGGAGAGAATCTGCACTCGGTTAAAAATGTGGGAATCAGAGAACCTTAGAATGCCAGGGTGGTTTGGGATTGGAATGGGACCTTAAAGACCAAATGGTTGGAAGGGACCCTAAAGACCATTTAGTTCCATCCCCTGCCATGGGCAGGGACACCTTCCACCATCCCAGGTTGCTCCAAGTTGGCCTTGGACACTTCCAGGGATGGGACATCCATGACCGCTCTGGGCACCCTGTGCCAGGGTGTTTTCAAACCAGCGCGTGTAGGAAACAGCCTCCATGGCCATGGGGATCCTCAGGGCACCAGCTAAAGCAGAGCATTCCCAGATTTCAGGTGGGGAGAGTTTCCTTCAGCCACAGGAACATGGGGCAGAGGAGCAATGGCCTACTCATGGAGGAGAAGTAGCCAGGAGCTGCTTGGACTCTTTCCAAGGCCTCTGTGCAGGTTTGGACCGCAGGGAATTTTGAATTCCCTCAATTGTCATGAGATTTCTTGTTCCTCGTGTCAGACTCTGCTTACCAGGATCATCCTGAGGATGTTTAGGACTGAAATAGAATAGAATAGAATAGAATAGAATAGAATAGAATAGAATAGAATAGAATAGAATAGAATAGAATAGAATAGAATAGAATAGAATAGAATAGAATAGAATAGAATAGAATAGAATTCAGGATATCCTGAATTGGTTCTGGACTGGCAGAAAGCTCCTTGAGGGACACCACCACCACTCTCCCGGTCCAATGGGATCTCTGGTAGCCCAGGTTCAGCTGTCCTTTGGAGAACCATGCCCATTCCCACCCCCCAGGCAGCACCTTAGAGCCAAGAAGGGACCACAGGGGATACAACCAGGGAACAAAACCTCTAGAGTGATGTACAAACCCTCCTGAACCTCTGCACCTTATTCCAGTCCAGGGTCTGTGTCTAATTAGGCTTTAAGAGACCAAGAGGTCATTTCCCTGTCCAGCCTGGAGAGAGGAACATCCCAGGTTATCCAAGCAGGATCTGCCTGCAAGGTCCCACTGCCCCTGAGATGCGGCAGGGCTGGCAGCTCAGGGCTAAAATCAGCTTTTCTTCCCTGTCTGGAGCTGGAGATTTAAACCTTATCAGTGCTGCTAAAGTTTTTAATGGATATCAATGGGGTAAAGTTCGCAAACAAAGCGGGGATCGATGGGTGGAATAATACAGTATTGATCGGGGTGCCGGGAGCCGATGCCCCCCACGATCAATAACGAGCAAAGATCACATTCCCGCGGCTCTCACTTACTGCTCACCCAGTGCCATGGGGCGGACTGTCTGGGAAGGGAGCACATTCCAGAGCTCCAGGCTGGGCAAACACTGCAGCAGGCACTGCCTGATGGATTTGTGTCTGCAGCACTCCTCAGACGGGCTCTCCACTGCTGTCATCCCCCTTTTAGCCTTTGCTAAGCCTGTTTGTGGCTGGAATTTCTCTCTGAGATGTCAGCAGGGAGAAACGCTCCATGCAGCTGCCTGGGCAAGGAGTATTTCCCTACCTGTGATGCCTTGAATGGCTACTTAGAAACAGAGACTAGACAGGAATAAGGGAATAAAGGTAGATATTTATTTGAAGGGCCTTCAAAGGTACCTCCTGGGGAGCCCAGAGGCTGCTGACAAAATGGACCCCGAGATGGATGACGAGTCATGAGTTCTTCACACTTTCATAGGTTTGGTCTATTTGTGTATCAGCATCAATTTGCCAATTAAAACTTTAGCTACTCATGTAATTTCTTCAATTTCTCCACCTCTCTAGAGGCCCTAGTTTACACCTTTTGGGCCTAGGACAATCTGAGTGTCCTTGAAGAGCAAGCCTGGAGAGGCTGTGTTATGTTTACCCAGCATGAGAGAGCAGAAGTTAACAGGCTACAAGACACTTCAGAGCTACACACTAAGCAGTACAGGATTCAAAATATAAAAGCTAAAACCTAAGGCATCACCTGCCCCATGAATGCCTCAGTCTGAGGGCTGTGTGTATGCTTTCCCAGGAGGCTCACCTGAAGTTTGCCATACCACACTGAAATCCTGGGCTTTTCCTCTCAGGTTCCCTCCTCAAGCAGAATTTGGTTTGGGGTTCCCAAGAGAAGAGGGGCACCAGGACCAGCACTCCTTTGATTGTGATAATACTGATTTTCCCTGCAGGAACAGGCACAGGGACAATGGGGAAAGAGCTGGACTTGGCCAAGTTTAGGATGGAATGAGAAGGTTTCTAACCACGCTTGAGCCCTTCTGGAGGGTAAAACTCACTTTTGGTGTGGGTAGAGTCCAGCAGGATCCTGCCCATGCTGGAGTGCAGCCCCCATGATCCAGCTGTGCTCCAGAGACACAGAGGGACCATATTCCCAGTGATCCCATACCCTGCTGCATCCCACACCCTCCAGCCAGCGCAGGGAGGCCGAGCTCAGCTCACAGCCCACCCTCAAAGCACATGGAAGGGCACAATTCCCACCAACCATGGCTTGATGCCAGTGATTTTACACCTCATGGTCTGTGCAGGAGTGCTGGGGAGGGGAGCCTGCCCCAGCTGCCCTCATCCACCACTGCCTGCTCTTCGGAGAACTTCTTTCCCTATGGAAGTCGGGAGCAATTTGGTTTCCACACCTCTGAGAAGAAAGCTGACCCCCCTCCACCCCGCCTGCTCCAGCCAGGGCTGCGCTATCCAATTGTTCTTTTTCGAGGAGCATTGGCTCTTTCTAAAGGTTTGAGGGAGCAGGAGGTGCTCACTCAGTTACTCACTCTGTTAGACACGGATCTTAATGGATGGTATTGATTGGAAGAAACAAAGCAGCAGTTTTCTTTCTCTCTATCCAGGGATTTCTGCGCTCAGATGAGAAGAGTTCACTGCCTTGAGCTCTAAACAACAAAATACCACATTACAAGGTCTTCAGGAGTCCCTCAGGGTAGCGCAGCAGTGAGAGAGAGAAATGTGCAAGGTGTTAATGGGATAACAAATTAATAGGGAATGGGATTAGGCAGGGACACAGGCTGCTACCAGGGCTCCCCAGGTCTCTGGTGCCGAGCTCTAATCCGTTCTTGGCACGTCGGCCTGGCCGACAGATGAACACAACAGGAACCCACCTGATTCCTGGGGCCACTGGGATACCCAATGGCAGCTGGGGCAGCAACGGCATCGGGAGCAGCCAAAAGACAATTTTAGGGCAAATCAGCACCCGCAGTACCTGGAAAGGCAGTGAGATTCTGTCCCGCAGCATTGGAGAATCGGGATGGAGCAGCCAGCTTGGAAACAGTTTTAAAATCATTACCTGACTCTCTGTTGTCCCATGCAATTTTCCCATCCATCTGCCAGTCATTTGGGAAGGTCAAGAGCAAGGACGTGCAAGTTTGGGGACCTGAGACTCGCTGCTGCCTCTCTGCTTTGCTGTCACCCACAGACAGCTGGCCCTGGCCACCAAGGCTCCCTCCCCCGGCCATCCCCACCCAGACACTTGCCTGGATCAGTCATTGCAGAGGTGACATTTGAACCCAAAAGCGTTGTCAGTGCCACTTCCTTGCCAAGCGACCCTGCATCCCATTTCCAGCTTCAGGATCTTGGACTGGCAGGGGCTCATTTTACCAAGAGAACCACTCATCCCTCTCTCATTGCCCTGAGGGGCACTCCCCTGGCACCTCTGAGAATTCCTCTGCCTCTCATAAAATTTTGATTCCAGGCCTTTGGGGTGAGTGAGAGACCCCAATATCCCACCAACCACAGGGCTTCAGTCCCTGCTAGCATCAAGACAAAATCAAAAGGGCTTTCACCAGTGGGATGTGCCAAAGGTGGGGACATTTCACTGCCTTTTAACCACGATGCTGATTTTTGGTGAGCCATGAGGTTCTGGGGGATAACTGCCCCCCCCCCCCAGCCCCTTGGCCATGGTGCTTCTGGGCTCTGCAATCCTTCATCCAGCATTCCCTGGCAATGCTCTGGCTCTCTCTGACATTGATGAGTTACTTATTATCCCTGGGTTTTATCTTTTGAAGGGCCCCCTGTCTTTCCTAGATCATGTTAACAAGACAGCCATGGAGAGCTGTGGCCCTGGGGGTCTTCATTAGCTCTTCCCAGATTTATGTTTCCTGCCAGCTCCATGCAGAGCTTTGGCCATGGCCGCACAATGCCGGGGTCACCGGGAGATTCCAGAGGTCAGGACCTTGATCCTTTTATTCATAAATGGCAGGGGAGCTCTGCAGTCATCCCAGGGCTCCAGCTGGGAAATGCTGACGTGAGGAAGGACACCTGCACACCCGCATTCCGGATCTCCACGGTGCTCTGCGTGCCAGGAGGCACCACGGGATGGAGCTCCAAAGCATTTCCAAAGCCAGCCTTTGGTCCTGCTCAGGGGTGTGAGATCAGCGTGGCCTTTCAGCTGGATCCCAGGAGGGAGCCCCATTTCCATGTATCCCTCAGCAAATGAGGTCCTGGAAGTGTTTTACCACCACCCTGCACTGGAGGCGAACATGAAAGGTGAGATCCACTCCCTATGGATTTTTCTCAGTGTTCCCAGAAGGAAACTGAGCTAGAGACCTGAGTGCAGGGTTTCCACCCACCTGACCCACACCTGAGCAGGGCTTCCCATGCACCTGACCCCCACCTTCAATCACTGACCCGCAGAACAGGCTGCACTCCCAGTTTTCCTTCCCTTCCCACTGCTTTTTTTTCCCAGAACAGGCAGTTCTGCTCTGTTCCCCTCACCCCGTCCCCACAGTCACCTGCAAGGATGGTGCATCCCATCCCCTGCCCTACTCCAGCTGACCCTGTCTCCGTGGGGCACCTCCAGCCCCATCCTGTTTTTCCCTGCTGCTGCTGGCAGTGAATTTGCTCTTGGTTAACAATGGAAACGCCGCCACCTTCAGGATTCCCCCACACCTTCCCTCTTCCTCCAGGGAAGCTCCCACACCTCGAGCGTGCTCAGCACCAGGTCTAGAGATGAGCAGGTTACCAGGAAAACCACCCCCCATCAAACACTCAGCTGGGAACTAAAACCCCAGCTGCATTCCAATGAATACATCTCCATTCACACCCCTGGATCCACATTAATTTGGAGCAGCTGGGGCCAGGCTTGTTCAAGGCTCCTATAAAAAGAGCCTCTGCCTCCCAGCTCCTGTTCTCTTACAGCCCTAACCCATAATTTACCAGGTGAGAGGTGACCTAAAGAAATTCCTGGGTGGATGGAAAATGAGAGGGAGAAAGGAACCATTTCATTGTATAGGCTACCACTGGCAAAGCAGTGCTTGCGCAGGTGCTAAAAAAGGGAAGGAATCTGGGAAGCCACAATAATAATGTAAAAATTCCAGCATTCAGGAGGCATCATAATGGCTAATGATGGAAGGAAGGGGTGCAGTGGGTGGTGCTGCCCACGTTTCCCTAAAACAGCATCCTTTGGCAATTCAGTATTTCAAAGTCCCCCTGAAGATTTATTAAAACTGACAAAGTTGTTCTGGGTTTGAGGAATAATGAGCTCCTCCAAGGTTTTTTTGTGAAAAATTATGGAAAACCATGAGTCCCATCCATGGCTAAACCTGCTGCAGCGCAGGTGAGTGAAACCCAGCAGCAGCTCTTCCTGGGGAGTGTCCTCAGAACCACAGGATCATCAAGGCTGGAAAACACCTCTGAGATCTTCTAGTCCAACCTCGTTTGTTTGATCTCCTCTGCTTTCCTGTTCTAATTCCCCAGGGATTAGAACATCCCTGGGGAACAGGAATGGCCTGGTTGGGGTGTGTTATCCCAGCAGAGCGACCGCTGCTGCCTCGACTGGTGAATTCCTAAAGGTTTCATGTGCCTTCCATACTTGAGGATGGAGCTGGAGTGACCAGATGTGATGCACGGGGAGAAAAAGCAGCCCGAGGCATTACTGTGGCCCTCTCCAAGTCCTTGTTTAATATTAACAGGAGCACTTGGTGCTTACGTAAGTTTGCTCCATGCCAAAGGAATCCGAATCAAGGTGTTAATACTTAATGCAAACACCCTCCCTGCTGTTTCACGAGGTTTAAAAAGGTGATCAAGACTTATTAGGATTAAGGGCTCATTTCAGCTGAATTGATCAGATGGCATTTAGGTGTAATTTCAGCTAAAAATACAGGCAAGGGATAAGCAGACTTTATTTCTATATAAAATCGTCTCCTCCTCTCCCTCTCCCTGTGCCATGCACACATGCAGACGTGTTCGCACTTACCCTCAGCAGCTCTGCCTGCTTTGGGTGGATTGGGGCTTTTTGTGCACTGGGAAAGGCTCTTTGGCCTGGCTCTGAAGGGAGGACAGTGCTGCCTTGATCCCCTCTGATGGATTTAAACCTCTTTCCTTCCCGTGGCACCAAAGCTGCTTGTCCAGAGCCACGTTCCTTGGACCGATTTAGCTTCCACCACCGTCGCTTCACAGTTGCAATCACAGATTTCTTGGAGCCGGCACTGAAATGTGTCCAGGCAGTGAGAACTGGAGCTGGAAGATGAGGAGCGGGATGCTCTTCCGTGGACCAACATTGCCATCTCATGGTGCGGCTGCTTCCCTGCAAACTCTGCACTGATGCTCCCGCTCCCAGCGCTCAAGGTCGCCGGCTCCCAGAGCACGGGAGCCGCTGCAGGAAATCCAGGAAAGCCGGGAAACTTCACTCTCAGCCTCGGAGATGGAAGGGCTTTCCCCGGATCGGCCTCGGGATAGGCTCTCGGGAAACCCATCCGCATCCTCTCGCCCATCCTGATTTCCCGTGGCGATCCCGATCCCGCTGCTCTGTGCCAGCCCCAGCTCTCACCACTACCGAGTTCTGTTAATTCTCATTTTCTCCAGCCTCACTAATAATTTCCCATGCGGCCCCATATCAAATGCTTTATTGAACTCCAGATAGATTAGATCTACCAAATTTCCCTTGTCTGGAAAACCAATTATCTTATCAAAGGAAGATGTCAGCACAGTCTGGCACAAACTGCCTTTGGTAAACCTGGGTTGCACTTTATCTCATTTTTCTCAGTGCCTTTAATTAATGTTTCCTTCAGAATTTGTCCTGCAGTCCCAGGTCTGACTGTGAACAGGTTGACACATCCAGAGCTGGATGCTCCTGCTTTTCATTTTCCTTATCTTCCTTTCTTTCCCTATAATCCAGTTGCTTGTAGGGGCTCAATCAGTGCTGTTTGACCCTCAAAGCTCATTAGAAAGCTCTGCTGTCCTCCCTGAAAATCACGTGTCCCTTCTCCCTGAATTCCTGGATCACCAGGGAATGGCCTGCTCCTGGCTAGGTCCTGGCAGTCCCCCTTTCTGCCGGCATTTAGGTGTTTCCCTAAAGAAGCTTTCCCAAGGCTCCAGACTTCCCCTCACATTGAAGATGCGCCTTTTTGCTGTCCTGACATTTTGGTCCGTCTCTGTCGTCTCTCTAATGTGGAGATCATGGAATCCCAGGGTGGTTTGGGTTGGAAGGGACCTTGAAGTTCATCCAGTCCCACCCCTGCCATGGGCAGGGACACCTTCCACTAGCCCAGATTGTTCCAAGCTCCATCCAACCTGGCCTTGGACACTTCCAGGGATCCAGGGGCAGCCACAGCTTCTCTGGGCACCCTGTGCCAGGGCTTCATCATCCTCATTATAAATAATTTCTTCATTATATCTTTAATATCTGGAGCCAGAATGGCTGCTCATGGGAAGGTCTTTTCCCATCTTCGATGTTATGGACACGTAGGAGTTAGTGAGGCCAAGCTCCCCAGGAATTTTAGCCACCAAAAGGAAATTTTAAATTTTTTTAACAGATAAAGGCATGATATGACTGAAATTAAGGCAGTGTGGAACTCATTCTTCTACTCTGTCGTGACAGACCAGGGGTCTGCAGCTTGCCCAATGATTCCATGTTATTCCAGGGGAAAATCCTGAATTCTGGATATTATAAGTGTGGCAGCAGAGCAACTTGCCGTCCCACCAGGGCCAGAAGTTGAAATTTTGCCTACCATTTGGAGTAAACGTCCCCTCCAGCTATCAATGGGTCCTTGCCCTCATAGCCTGGGGAGCTGAAGATACTCCCAGAGACCCTCTTTGCCGTTCCTCGTGCCTAAAAAAAAAATCTTTGGAAAATGGAGCCTTCCCAGCAGTCTGCTAGTTTTGTTTTGGCAGATGCTCAACCAAATGTTACTTTCTGGTGTGGTGGGATCCCATCTTTTTGGAATCCATCTTATTGGCCTGGTGTCAAAACGTGCTGACAGCTTGGCTGGGCCTCTTGGAAAAATCATGGGTTGTTCCCATTTTGTATTTTACAACACCACAGCAGGTCTCGGATCGTGGGGAAAGGGAGGTCAGGAAGGAGCCTGATGGAGCCAGGGAGGGGACTTAGGGGGACGGAGGGTGAAGAGGGGCTCTGCTTCTACCACAAACCCTTCTGGCATGGCAGGGGGACACCGGGCTCTGCTCCCAGGCTGCCCCTCCTGCCTTTACTCCAGTTTCCTGGAGGAAAGCCATCAACCCCAGCCCATCCCCTGCATCCACTTGTTATCCAGATTTAACTTGGAAGGGCATCATTCCTGATCAGTTGTTTCACCTCCTCTGCCCTTTGCAGCATTTTATGGCCAAGAATCCAAGGAGCAGCAGGGAAGGGGCCCAGGAGCATGGAGAGCTCCACCCCTGAGGCTCAGGAGCCAAGGAGGCACACGGTGTCCATGGGGACAAACGGGTGTGATAAGGGGGTTGGAGCAAACAGCCCTGTCGTGCTCCATCCCCATCCTCGGAAGTCATTCCCTGAGCTTTGTTTTCCTTCCCTTCCTCTGTACACAAGCAGAGCAAGCACAGAGCGGGAGGCTCTGAGTGCAGGCAGAGCTCCAAGAAGCCAGGACAAACCTCCCAAAGGCACGAGTCGTGTGCCCCAAACTGAATTTGCCTGGAAAAAAACACCCCGGTAGTGTTTTACACCACCCTATAATGACTTCCTTTCTGTTAAGATTGTTGCTGTTGTTCTGGTTAATACCTTTCTCACTTAAAAAGCCCCAAACATGACCCCGTGGCAGCCACGACACAAATATCATTTGCTTGGATTATTCCTGAGGTGGTTCCTGTGCTGGAGGCAGCGAGTGCTTACAATCACTCAGTACATAATGGAGAAATTTGTTCCAATAATAACAATAATAACAGCATTTATTATTTTTGAAATATGACTCCGATGAATTCATGAATATAGAAAGCTCTTGTTTGCTGGCTGCTGATGGAATTGAGCAGGATTTTCTGATAGAATTTTTCTGGAGATTTCTAATGCCATTGCTCCAGATGTGCATCCATCATCTCTCAGCATCTGATTCCTGGCCTCAGCAGGCGTTCGGAGCACAGGGAGGGCAGATCAGCCTGGGGCACCTCACCCTGCTCAGGGCACTGTGCTGACAGTATACCACAAAATCCCAGAATGATTTGGGTGGGAAGGGACCTTAAAGATCATCCAGTCCCACCCCTGCTGTGGGTAGGACACCTTCCACTAGCCCAGAGTGCTCCAAGCCCCCTCCAGCCTGGCCTTGAACACTTCCAGGGATCCAGGGGCAGCCACAGCTTCTCTGGGCACCCTGTGCCAGGGCCTCACCTCCCTCCCAGGGAGGAATTTCTTCCCGATATCTGGTATTTACAATTATTTACAAATGTTTGATGTGTTATAAATAAACCTTTTCTTATAGGCAAAGCAGACAATAATCTGGAGCTTTCCACTCCCTGGTGTTTCTCTTTTCTAGGGGCTGGGAGCTCTGTGGGGTCCTGTAAAACCAGGCTTTGCTCTGGCCCACCCTGCTCACGAGAATAAACCCTACAAATTTCTGGTGAGCTCAGCTTGGTGGGTTTTTTTGCCTTGCAGGGACTTCAGGATTGGCACAACCCAAATCTCAGGGGTTCAAATACAATCTACAGCAGGTAAAGTGGCAGTTTGCACTGGCCCTGCTCAGGGGAAACAGATCTATTTCTAATGGGAGGAGAAAAAATAGTGGCTTTGCCCAGTGAGGCTCCCGGGTCTAATGGTGTTTGCACTCTGATTTAGCAGCACAAAAAGCCCTGGTGCTGCAGAGGCAGGTCTGGGAGCACCCCTGGCTAACCCAATTCTCTCTGCTCAAGGTGGGAAGAGAACTGGAAGGGCAAAAGTGAGAAAATTCATGGGTTGAGACAATGGCAGTTCAATAGAGGAAGTAAAAGCTGAGCACGAGGAAACAAACCCAAGGAATCCATCCCCCACTTCCCGTGGGCGGGTGTTCAGCCATTCCCAGGAAAGCCAGGCTCCATCACGCAGATGGGTGACTCGGGAAGGGAAATGTCACCACCCCAAGAATCCCTCTCTTCCTCCTTCTTCCCCCAGCTCTGTATGGCAAACACAGCCCCATCCCAGCTCCTCTGAGGGAAATCAACTCTACCTCAGGCCAAAGCAGCACAAAGGTATTGCTTTGCAATTGGCTGTAATTTGGCACAAATTAGCCCCTTGCATTCCTTCCCCTGATATTTTTCCCTCCGTGCATTCCTGGCCCTGCCTCCCTGTGGATCGACTGGCAAGCTCTCCTGTGGGAGGTGTAACGCTGGGTCTGTTCAGATGAACTTCTCTCCTTTTGTGTTCATCTGCATGTACGCTCTAAGTGCTTTATTGTTTTCCAAGCATAGCTATTGATTTTTGGGGAAATAACTAAGAAAACATTAATTTATAACTTCCCTGTTGCTCAAAAGGAGCAAATGACTTTTCTACCGTATCAACACAATTCTAGAAAAAGACACAGGCTTTCAATAAATACCAAAAAATATAAATGCCAGGAATTAAAGGCAGAGAGGAGGATGGAAAAGCAGAGAGGGTGTGTGGAGGATGGTCGTCTATAACCAAGATTGCAGTGGAATTCCAGAATGCTCTGGGTTGGAAGGGACCTTAAAGCCCATCCCATTCCACCCCCTGCCATGAACAGGGACACCTTCCACTAGCCCAGGGTGCTCCAAGCCCTGTCCAACCTGGCCTTGGACACTTCCAGGGATCCAGGGGCAGCCACCGCTTCTCTGGGCACCCTGTGCCAGGGCCTCCTCACCCTCGCAGAGAGGAATTTCTTCCCAATATCCCATCTAGCCCTGCCCTCTGGCAGTGGGAAGTCATTCCCTGTGTCCTGTCGCTTCATCCCTTGTCCACATTCTCTCTCCATGTTTCCTGTTGGCTCCTTCAGGCACTGGAAGGCCACAATGAGGTCACCTGAGACGCTTTGTTTTGCCAGGCTGAACAATCCCAAATTTCCCAGCCTTTCCCCATAGGAGAGGTGCTCCTGGAGGGCCACCAGGATGCTCATAGAGGGTGTGCAAGGGGAGATTGAGGGAGATGCTGAGAACAGTGGAGGAAAAGGGAGTCTGGCCACTGTCTCTCACTATTTAAGAGTTTCTAGGGAAAGCTGAGCCAGGCTGGTCTGGGTGATGCTGAGAGTGTGTCCAGAAATATAATGTTATTATAATATATATTGTAATATTAATATGTTTCATGGAGAATGGCAATGTCTGCATGCGGTTCTTGCCTTCAGCTCCTGACTCCTCTTCTGAATCATCCTTTTGAATGGTACTTTGGCCCAGTCCAGCCCCAGCAGATACTACGGCTTCAGCCCAGAGCCTGGCTGGGCTCATGGAGAATGGTCCCCAAGCAGCCACATCAATGCTCCCCTGTTTTGGGAGGAGAAGCTGTGGCTGCCCCTTCCCTGGAAGTGTCCAAGGCCAGCCTGGACAGGGCTCGGAGCACCCTGGGGTGGTGGAAGGTGTCCCTGCCCATGGCAGGGAGTGGAACGGGATGGGTTTTATGGTCCTTCCCACCCAAACCATTCCATGATTCTGTGATCCATGTCCCAGTGAAACCAACCTGAGCAGCCAGAGCAGGGGCCAAAGCCGGTGGGACATTCTCCCCATGACTCTGGGGATTCTCCTGTGGTGTTTGAGTCCCAGAGGTTGCTCTGAGTGTGTTGGATGTGGAGAAGGGAAAGCAAGGCAAGGCAAGGCAAGGCAAGGCAAGGTCTGACTTTTTCCCAGTCACATCCTTGGGAGTTGGGACTTCCTTCTGCTTCTGTGACACTGAGGGGTGACTTTGGCCTCCCCTGGCCATGCCACCCAGCTCACAGAGATGCAGGAGGTCCAGGCACAGGCTCTGCCTCCAGACTCCCATTTTTCTATGGAAAACAGGCTCCCGTAGAGGGCAATGCAGAGCAGCAGCAGCATTTTGGCTGCTCCCTGTGTTTGGTGTTAGTGTGTGTGGGTGTGAAGCACCCAGGGGTCTCAGCCCAAGCCCCAGCTGTGGACCAGCTGTAGCGTGTGTCACCCTGCTTATTGTCCCCTCGGCAGACTTTTGGGGACCTGAACTCCCCTGCTGGGCTGGCAGGGCACCGGTGAGGCCATGGCAGTGGCACCTGGAGCAGGGAATGGGCAGAGTCCTGGGTGGGATGCTCAGCTTGCAGCATCCAGTGGGGTAAGAAGGGATTGGCCTCAGTTCATCTGGAATTCAGGGGCAGGATGAGGCTGCTCCAGGCTATAACTTTCTGCTGGAGTGAGCTCCATGGAAAAATCTCCTCCTAAATCTGCGCCAAGAGTCTCAGCAGGGCACTGGGGCAATGGGGAGAACTGGAGCAGCAGGGGGAAGTTTCCATTATTACGGATAAGATAAAAACTGGGCTGGAACTTTTAATATCAGCTGCTATCTCTGTCTTGCTGTTGCTGCATCCTCCAGGCTCAGCAGACACTTCCCAGCGCCCTGGGAAGGGAAGGAGGAATGGACCACCATGGAATCATGGAATGGTTTGGGTTGGAAGGGACCCTGGAGATCATCCATTTCCAACGGGCAGGGATGACGTGGATCTCCTGGATGGGTGATGGATGTGTTCACCCCCAGAGGAGCTACCGGGGTCGGAGCTGTGCGCCGTCCACCCCAACTCCCTGCAGGTCACCTGCAAACGATGGACCCGAGCTCTGTTTGCTGAAGGGGAGGGGTCCTCACCGAGGGGTGTGCCGGGCTCCTCACCCACGTCATTGCCCCGGGGATGTTGTTCACAACTGGAACCCTCCCGGTCTTTTTACCCGGGCTCTTATCAGCTGATTAAGTGCTGGGTATCTCGCTGCCTTTCCATGGGCGCTGTTTGCTCCACCCGCAGCAGCTCCCGCATCCTCCGCCAGCCCTCCCAGCAGGAATCACGTACCCGGGGACAGCATCTCTGCACCCTGCGAGGGGTGAGGGGGTGCCCCCGAGCTGGCCCGGAGCAAATGGGAATGCTCTGGAACGTTTGTGGCTGGTTTTGGAGAGCTGGCTGGTCTTTGGTGCCATCACAGGCTGCGGGGCAGAGGTGCTGAGCGGTTTTTTGGTGGCTTCCAAGCACTGGTGGTGGAGAGAGGTGGGGGGTTGGGTGGAAAATGGGTGGTTTTGCCATGTTTGCATGTGTGCAACACGTGGGGCTGCCAGCACTCCCTGGCTGGACAAAGCTTCCAGCCCTCCTGGCATCTCTGCATATACAGCTTGGCCAAAAAAAGGAAGAGAAAGGAAAAAGAGGAGGAGGAGAGCTGCAAAGAACCTGACTGCTGTGGGTGGCTGGAGCCAGGGGTCACGTCCCAGGATGCTGTGGTGTCCTCACACGGGCTGAGCAGCTCTGGATCAGGGGGGATGTACTGGGGAGTTTTCTGTGATGCTACAGCTCCACTTCTCCTTCCAAATTCTGCTGTCCCAGCATAGGATGGCCACTGCAGTTCACACCCTTTAGACTAAAGAGGCAGGAAAGCTCTGGGGTATCTTTCCAACCTGAGGTGGGTCACCCAATCCTGTTCCTGTCCCCCTCAAGGCATCCTGCTGGGGACAAGTAGAGGCTCTGAGGGATCGGGGAACCTCCCCACCTGCCTGGGCAGGCACAGGAGCCCGCCAGGCGGTGGCTCGGGATGTGCAGTGTTATCTGGGATGTGTTTGTGAAGAAAGCCCTCTTGTTGCCTCCCTTGGAAGTATCCAGAGCAGCGATCCCACCCAGCAAAGTTCTTCTTTGCCCTATAACAGCCTCCCTAAGTGCGGACCCGGATAGAAAGAGAAAAGGCTGAGTGTGCTGCAAACCACTCCCAAAAGGTGCCTTTTCCCAGTCCCACCCATCCTTTGTGACGCTGGCAGAGCAGGGGACTCACCTTTGGCCAGCGGAGGACCTCGCACTGCCCACTGCTGGGAGAGCACAGCCCCGGCTCAGCCTTATCTCGGCACCCCGGCAATGCAAACAGCAGAGCTGGTGCAGAGCGAGCCATGAGGCTGCTCCGAGCCCTGCCAGGGCAGGACACAGCGGGGAGGCAGCGCAGCTCCTCGGGCTCTCCATTGCCTGTGCATCCCTCCCAGCGGGGCTTCCCAACAGCCTGCACGCCTCGCCCGCTCTTGGCGGCCCTCAGGTGAGTTTTGCTCTATCCCTAAACCTGTCGAGTTGGAGAATGGGGAGGCAGGTGTGGCACAGCACAGAGAGAAGTCCCTTCATTCACATCAGAGCAGCTACATTAATGAATCTGCCATGAATCCGATATATTCCTCACACAGTTTTTCCATCGGAAAGCGCTTTCCAAACGGGCCTGGTGTTAAACTTGAGGAGGTTGGGGTTGAAGCGCATGCACGTGCATTAGCTTGATTGCAGCTGTAATTTCCTCCAGAAGATCCCATAAAGACACAAAAATGAACTGGTGTGAGTTCGGGAGACGTTGTTTGCGTGGAAGTCGGGGACTGCCCCGGGGTTATTCCCAGGAACAGGGTGGGTGCATCCCAAAGGCAAATCCTGCCTGCTCTCAGAGCTGGGGATAGGCAAGAGGACGGAGGTCTCTGCTTCGAATCCCGAGGGATTCCAGAAGCTGTGGGAATGAGCATTCCGTGGCAGCGGGGTTTGCCAGAGGACTGTGAGATGTGCAATATTTGCTTGTGGTGCAAGAACTGCAGTCTGTGATGCAGCTCTCTCTTTGGAGAGCCTAAAACTGAAATGAGGTCTGGGCTCAAGGGCTGGGCAAACTGTGAGCTCCAGGTGCTGGTGTTATTTGTTTGTTTGTTTGTTTGTTTGTTTGTTTGTTTTAAAAAATCCTTTTTAGCAAATGAGGAGTTTTAGTCCTTGTTCAAGCTGAGCCTGAGTCCCTGCGGGGCCAGTGGTGCCCCATGAGCTGTGCTGGGGACATCCCTTTGTGCACCGTAGGGACTCCAGGGGTGCGATGTGCAGGGGGTGTAGGGCCAGCACCCAGCAGGACCATCGCCCCTCTTTGGTGGCATTTACTGCAAAATCCCACTGTATTCCCAGCGCCTGCGTCTCACCGCCGCCTCGAGGAGCTATCACAGGCATCTGTAGTAATCTCCCTTGTAGTCTCCCAGCCGTTCTCATCCTGCACTTGAAACACGGAAATTGCCCCAAGAAAAGAAATCTCTTTACGAGATGGGCCATCAAGGCAGCAGCCGCATCACAGAATCATCCCACTCAGCAGGGTAATCTATTCAATGGCCGGGATTTATTTTTAACATTCGGCTCTGCAGTCCTTTTAACTCGAGCAGGGAAGGGAACATTTTGATAACAGCAGCCTCCAGGTCAAATGTGATGAGAATTCATAACTCGCCACACAGGGGTTTTGGAAAACCAACCAAGCAAAACAATTTCCCGGAATGAGCCGATGAAGATGCGTGTTTCTCTTCACAGCATCGTGCACAGAGCAGGGAGGTGTTGGACTGGCTCCTCATTCTCGGTCCACAATTTGCAAATAAAATGCCTCCTGGACTGTTTTAAATTTGAAGGACTATTGTGAGCATGGCTTTGCTGGGCTGCTCATAAAGACCTGAGACATCGGATCTGTCGGCCATCAAAGGAGAAATATGAATCCAGTAATGGGAATGTCCTCATGGTCCCAACTCTAATCAAAGCAAAGCCAGGGGTTTCTGCTTCAGGAGAGTGGCATCAAGATTTAAAAAGGAGCAGAGGGACTCCAGTCCTTGGTTGGCACTGGAGCACCAACAGGAATGATTTACAGGGGCATGGAGTGACAGGACAGGGGGAATGGCTTTAACTGCCAGAGGTTAGATGGGATATTGGGAAGGAATTCCTCTCTGTGAGGGTGGGGAGGCCCTGGCACAGGGTGCCCAGAGAAGCTGTGGCTGCCCCTGGATCCCTGGAAGTGTCCAAGGCCAGGCTGGAGGGGGCTTGGAGCACTCTGGGATAGTGGGAGGTGTCCCTGCCTTAAGGGTACAGGAGCACCATTGGATGTCCCCAAGGATCGGGATGACCCTGCCCAGATTGGAGGGATCCCCCTGAGCTTTCCTGGCCCTGGAGTCTGAGGAGTGTGAACTCCAGTGGAAGGGGGTTGGAACAAAATGAGCTCTAAGGTCCCTTTCAACCCAAACCATTCTGGGCTGGAAAAAAACAACAGCCAGAAGCCTGAAAATCTGGCCAAGCTGAGATTGTGATGGAACTGCCAGGGAGCAACTTTTTCTTTCTGTTTTCTTTTCAAATGACCAGAATAAATTAACTGTACCTGTCTCAGAATGAGGCAGGTGGGAAAGGTGGGAGGAAATTTGGAGATTGAGCACAGTAGTTTATTTTAATGTCAGTGCTAGTGTCTCCCGAGCCCTGTGGGGCTGGGCTGGGCTGGACATGTGAATTCCACCTGAGCAGCACAGGGCAGCACAGGCTGCCTTATCTGCAGGCTCGGGAACACAGCCTTTCCAAACTGCGGATATTTGCTCTCCATTCCCTGTCTTCCTTTCAAATTCCATATCTGTAGGGAGGCCCCGGGTGCTGCCACTCACAGCAGAGTGCAGAGTGCTGGGACAAAGAGAGAAACTGGGAATGCGATTGGAAAAATTAAGATGGAGTTATACGGAATCCCAGAAAGGTTCGGGTTGGAGGGGAACTTAAAGTTTGTCCAGTCCCACCCCTGCCATGGCCAGGGACACCTTCCACTAGCCCAGGCTGCTCCAAGCCCTGTCCAACCTGGTCTTGGACACTTCCAGGGATCCAGGGGCAGCCACAGCTTCTCTGGGAACCCTGTGCCAGGCCCTCAGCACCCTCACACTCAAAAATTTCTCCCCAAACTCCTGTGCTGTTCTGGGAACCTGGGATGTGATGAGAAATTCCGTGCAGCTGGAATGGAAAACAAAATCTATCATGCATCATGGGAAGCAGCAGTGATGGGAACAGTCACTGCTTTAATATTTAATTTGATGAGATCCAGCTCTGAGAAATGGATCGGGAGCTGCCACAGCTCCAAGCGCAAGCTCAGCGCTGGCAGGGAATTTCCACGGGGTTTGCTCCACTCCAGACTTATTTGTATTCTGGAAGGGTGACATGGAATGAGGCTCATTAATTATCCCAGCACACAGAGCTGTGTTTCCTGCTGTTCCCTTCATTCAGTCAAGCTCTGGACACTTTCAGGGCCTCTTGGACATTGGGCTGTCATTCCAGGTGTGTCCCCTCTGCTGGACCCTGGCTCCTGGTCCCCACAGAGCTACTCAGGTGCAACCAGGTGGCATTTCAGGAGGGAATTTCCTTGTGTCACCAGCCAGTGCAGTGCAGATCCGATTCCATCCTGCCTCTCACCAGCAGGAACTCCTTGTGGCTGTATGGCCTCGTGCCCTGGTGGGATCGGGAGGGGGGAGCTGTGCCAGGTCCAGATGGGTCTCACCAAAAGTGTCCCTTTTTTGTCCTTTTAGGTGGATCCCACACCTTTTCTGGGACTGAGGCTGAGCCGGCAGCAGAGCTGGTTTTCCCCTCTGCACCGTTCTCCTACCTCCAGAAATCCCTTTGCATGCTCCAGAAGGTTTGGGTGTCCTCACCAGGGAGCTGGGCTTTGCAGGAGTCCAACTGTCACCGCCAGGGCAGGAAAAGGAGCTGGAAATGTAGATTTGTCAGGACTATAATCCAGGTGGGTCCTAATTCCTTCCTTGTGTGAAACTATCCACTTCCTATCTGTAGAGCTCTACTTCTCTTTTTTCTCTGCTTGTCACTTCAATTTAATTCATATACTGCCGACGTTCATTAATAAGGGATGGGACTGCATCGATAAGACGATTTGTACTTAAAATAACAAACAAGGCATCAGCCTCGGAGGTCGTGAGATTTATTAACAAGTCGCCATAACGAGGAAAAGGTCACAAGACTCGAGATTACATGGCAATTTATAACTTTCTAGTCCAATAAGCATCCAACATGAAACTTTGTTTTGACTTTATGACCTATCACCTGTAGTACTTTTTACTGCAATGCGACTGTCTCTTAACCAATAATTCTTTAGGTCACGTACACACATATACTTCTATTGTAACATCTAAATTCTTAGCTTAAACTCTAAAATCACATTACCATACTTAAAACCCTTCACCATAACACCCAATACATATTCTTACTTATAACTATAGAAACACAGGTCTGCAATTCTCTTGCTCAAGGTCTATATGTCTCTGTCATCACACCAGCCCAAGCTTCTTCCAGGGTTGTAAATCAAACCCTCCATCCTCTGCAGAAGTTTTTACTCCTCTGTTTCCTACACCTATCCTCATCTGCTCCTTTCTGGTCCATCACAAGACTCCATCCCTGCAGGACACAAATCCCTCACCTCCCTCAGGGCTGAAGTGTGAGCAGAAGGGATGGATTGGGAAAAAGCCTTTGGCATGCTGATGTTTTAGTTGTGGCCGACACACCCCGAGCTGTAATCACACCCTTCCCCCTGTGACACTCACGGCACTCCCCTTGGACACTTCATTCCATGGGCACATTTGGCTCCACAGATTCCCTGGGACAAGCACGTGCTGGAATGGCACTGAGGGCTCAGGAACAGTTTCCCACACCAGTCTGCCCCAGGTGTGTGCTTGGGGCCCCTTGCCTTGGCATGGTGACCCTTCTCACCTGCTCTCCCTGGGCCCTTCCCTCTCTGCCAAGGCTATGCCTGCACCGTGGGACACAGCTGCCCATCCCTTCTCCAAGATCTCTCCTGGTTCCCCCTGTCTGGCTGGGACCAAGGAGGTGGGACTCCAGATCTTCATCCCAGGGGGAAGAGCTCTCTGTACCCTTAGAGGGATTGTCACCAGGCTTGTCACCAAACTGTCTTCACCTTCCACTGTCCAAAGCCACATCCCTCCATTTCCCTATCCTGCTGAGTAATAACTGGCTCCTCCTTTTGCTGTTCCTTGTCTCTCCTTAGCATCCATGTCGGAGGCATGCCCCCAAACGCTCCAGGAAAGCAAGAATGTTGAGGAAAATCCAGATATGCCTCTGTTTCTGCTTTGTCTCGGGCATTTTGTACGAGATCTCCCTCTTGTCCAGCTGTGTCTTCTCCTACCTGCCCATGGCCCAGCACTACCTGACACCTGAGCAGGTGCTGAACCTTGGCAAAAGCATCATTTTCCTGGAGACAACGGAGCGCCTGGAGCCACCCCCGCTGGTGTCATGCTCTGTGGAATCTGCTGCCCGGATTTACCAGGACAGGCCCGTCATCCTCTTCATGAGGGGACTCACCAACGAGACGGCCTTGGACCTGAACACCAGCTACGCAGCCTTCTCCCTCTTGTCTTCCATGAAGAATGTCTTCATTTTCCCTCTCCAGATGGAAACAGTCTTCCAGGAGACCCCTCTGCTCCAGTGGTACAACCAGGTGAGTGTTAAAACAAGGGGAAAACAGGAAAAGAGTTATAAATAAGGGTGGGAAAAGGCTTTAAAAGGAATGAGGAACGCAGACTGTGTGAAATTAGTGACTTTTATTGTTTTGGTTGGGAATACATTCGTTTTGGCCGCGTTTTGCCATGTATTCATCTCTCTGTTTATGGAATACATGATCGGCATTTTCCCCCTTATCTGGAGAACTGGATTTTTTGGCAAACGAAACATCGGTAAAAATAGATTGCAGACATGCTTTGAGAAAACAGCCTTAATAATCTTCCCCCACAGAAGCTGGTTGAACAAAATATGCTGCCTGAGCACTTGATAGAGCTGCCTCGCTCTGACAGAGCCCACAGGAGATAAGAGATAGGGGAGAGATTTCAGGTTCTATAACAGCAACATGCAAAGCCAAGGTGGGATCTGGTGAGCTCCACCCTGGGAAAAAGTTCCTGGCAAACTGCCCACAAGTAGCTTTGGTCAAATTGCTTGGGCAGGGCAGGCAGATTTCCTCCCAACTCTTTCTTCTCCTGAGAAGAAAATTACTCCAGATGCCAACAAATGCCAATGAAAAGCCTCCGGCCTGGTTCAAAGAGCTGGGAAGGATCCGGGAGTGTGTTAAGTGGGTTGTGTCCCACTGAAATAGCAGGGAATGACTCATGGTGGCATTGGGTTAACACTGTAGGTGCCATCAAACCACCTGGGAAATGTTCCTGCATTCCTAATGAGAACAAAGCATTGCTCTCCTCCAGCTCCTTATCTTATCCCAGTAAAATCCGGTGGCTGGAGGCAGCAAAGGCTGTCAGTGACATTTGCAGCAGTGCAGGTGCAGGTTTATGGTGCCATTTGCAGCCCCGTGGACAGAATGGATCTGTTCCGTGCCCGCGGCATCACATCTCACCTTTCCCACTCTGCAGGTGGTCCCGGAGCAGGAGAAGAACTGGGTGCATGTCAGCTCGGACGCCAGCAGATTGGCGCTCATCTGGAAGTACGGGGGCATCTACATGGACACAGATGTCATCTCCATCCGGCCCATCCCCCAGGAGAGCTTCCTGGCGGCACAGAAGTCGCGCTTCTCCAGCAACGGGATCTTCGGCTTCCCTGCCCGCCACAAGTTCATCTGGGACTGCATGGAGAACTTCGTTCTCAAGTACAATGGGAACATCTGGGGCAACCAGGGCCCCTTTTTGATGACGAGGATGCTGAAAACTCTCTGCAACCTCACGGATTTCCAAGGCACCGAGGACCACAGCTGCCAGAACATCTCCTTCCTCAACCCCCAGCGTTTCTACCCTATCCCGTACCCAGCCTGGAGCCGGTACTACCAGGTGTGGGATAAAAGCCCCAGTTTCAACCACTCCTACGCGCTGCACCTGTGGAACTTCATGAACCGCAACCGCAAGGTGGTGGTGGCCGGCAGCAACACCCTGGCTGAGAAACTCTACAAAACCTACTGCCCCACCACCTATGAGGACCTGATCCGGAATGCCAAGCACAGAGATGTCCCAGGCCCTGAGGACATTGAGTGAAATGGAGCAAGGAGGAGAGGAGTGATCCTTCCAGCCCAGCACAATCCCCACTCTGTCAGTATCCAGCTTTGTAGGAGAAAGAAAGAACTTTCCACAGCCACCATTCCTATTCCCTCAGGATGCTGAGAATGGTGGTGGGTATCCATCAGATGTAGCCTCCAAGGACACCTTTGCCTTGGTTCTGATTCCTGATAGGTGCTCATGAACCAAACCTTCCCAAATCTGACAGACTTTGAGCCTTTTCATGAGCTTCTCCAAGGGAAAAGTTCCTAAAGAGAGGCATGGCCTCCCAGGAGGAATGTTGTCTCTGCTCCTCTTGGCACTACCAGCAGCTTCCCACATCAGAAAACCTGGAAGCACAACAGGCTTTGGACTGGAGCCTCCGGGGCAAAAGAGAAGCCCAAACCAGCGTCTTTTCCTGGTGTTTTCTTCACATGGACTTGACACCCTACGTTTTTGAGAGGGACTTTAGTGCGAGTGAAAATAAAAGAGTTCATAAACCACCTGAGCTCACTTCTCCCTGCAAAATGAGTCACATTTTCCAAAGGTTTGTGCTCCCACACTTTTGCGTTGGCTTTTGCCAGGAAGCGGCTGTGCTGCTCCATCCTCCCGGGTCAACCCTGGCTGTAGAAAGTGTGCCTGGAAAGGGGGTGCTGAGACACCAAGGAAGGATAGGGATGGCCCTCCAGGTTCCCAAATCCCTTTTAAATAAATGGATTTTAACTGACATGAGGTGGTCACCTACGGCCAGCTGTGCAAAAATCCCGGTTAAACCCAACAGGGCTCCCGGTGAGCAATCCCCTTCCAGATACTCCCTTTCCCAGGATAATGCCAATCCATCCAATTCCCTAAAGAGAAGCCCAGCTTGCAGATCTCTCCCGAGTCTTTCCAAACAGCTGGTTTTAACTCAGGAGCAGAAAGGTGGGGATCGGTCTCCGTCATCCAATGTTTGCCATGTGCACAATGCTATCTCCTACAAACACAGCAGCTGCTGAGCCGGCTGCAGCTCGGAATTTGGGGCTCAGCAGGAGAAGGGAGCCCTCTGCACACAGGGTCTATGTGCTCCTGTGTCCGGACAAGGAGCTCCTTCCGGCCCTGTGTTCCCCCAAAGTCACACCAGTGCAAGGCCAGATAGTGCCAAGGCGAGTGCTGGGGATAGCTGGAGCAGGAACATGACGTGAGGGAATATTTTGCCTCTCCCTTCCCTACGGCGACTCTCTCATGGCTCAGCCCCAGCTGTGAGTTTCACGCTCTGATGCCATCCACTCTGGTTTAGCTTTGCTCCACTCTCTGTTAGAGCAGGGTTTTCCTGCCCGTGGATTTTCCTCCATGACTTTGACCTCCCAGCCTTGAGGGGATGCAGAGGAGGAGTGGTACAGCCCAGGAAGTCCACCCTGTTTCCCACATGGCTCCGGACAGCCTCGATTGCTCCCGACTCCCTTTGACCACCCACACTCCTCGCTCTGCTTCCATCCTCATTTATCCAGTTTGTCTCTGGCAACAAGTGAGGATTTGCCTTTTCTGCCCTGTGACTCGACTCTCTGGGAGTGTCCCTGATGGGAGGGATGGGGCTGGGGGACTTCACCACTCAACCTCCCTCCACAAGTGAGCTCAAGGAAGAGGCATTTCCAAGGCTCTGCTGTGTTATTTGGTGGCTCTTCTGCAGATGAGTCCAACCCCATCCCATTTCTCTCTCCTGCCTGACAGGAGAGGAGGAATCCTGTGAGGAGAGGAGAAATCCTGCCGGGACTTGGAGCAAAGCAGGGCACCAAGGACAGCCAACCTCAGTGAAGTTCTTGCATAGGGGGTGTCTCCTATGCTCACCCCTTGTGAGTCCCGGGAGAAGCTGGGAAAGAGCAGGAGGTGCTGGCTGCATTTGAGAAGGGTCTGGAGGAGGTGGGGAAGCTGCTGGAGCAGGTCCTGAGCAGAGTCTGGGTCTCCAGTACCTGCTGCACTACCAGGAGCGCCGGGAACCAGCCTGGCCACCCACACCTGGTGCCTGCAGGATGCCCACACTGAGCTGGCTGCTCCCAGCAGCAGAGACGGAGCAGCACAGCTCCAAAGGGAAAAGGAGGAGAGCAGGAGGTGGAAGAAGCTGATTTTCCCACAGCAGCTCTTCCTACAGCTGGCCTCAGCAGCTGCTGCAAGGTGTATGATGGGGGGGTGTAAAACACCCCCGGGCACGGCACTTGTTGCTGCATCCTGCCTGTGTCTCATACACCTTGGCCCCACAAAAGGGCCAGCCAGCCCTGCTGCTGGTTTCTCACCTTCATGGAGATGGCAAATTCCCTGCCAGCCCCTGGGAAAAGCCGTATTTTCTGGAGGTGCCAGCTGCAGGTGGTGGGAGTTGTGTGAGACAAGGGGTCTGTGAAAGGATCTCATGGGATCCCTGTGTCCTGGTGGACATCTCACACCACGGGGAATTTAAACATCCTCCAGATCAATGAAAGGCTTCTGCATGCTCCTGGATTTGGTGACGATTTTCTTTCCCCACCTTTCCATCAGGAAGCCTCCTGGATGTGCCTCTTTTTGCCTGCTTCTGCCCCATCACCAAATCAACTCCCTCCTTCCTCCTGGGGAGTAAATCCACCCACACCAGATCATTTATATTCATTCACCCAGGCATCCCTGAATCATGGGATCACCCCCTCATAACCAGGACCTCACTGATGCTCTGCTCCCCTCATTTCCCTGCTCCACTGGAAAAGCAGCATTTTTCACTATCCCTGCCCCATCCTGGCCTCTGCCTGCCCCACTGGTTTCACACAGAAGCAGCTCCAGACCCCCTCCATCTCCATCCTCCCAACACATCCATGTCTTTGGAGGTCTCTCCTCTTGCTTTAAAGCATCAAAGCCCTGCCAGCCTCACCGGGGACACAAGGAATGTCCCTCCCTGCAGATCCCAGTCTTTCTGCTGACTTTTCCCTCCTCTCCAGTGCCAACTCTGCCACAAATCCTTCATGGCCAACTCCTTCCTGCCAGCCCACCTGCAGTGCCAGCACACAGAGGCCACTGAGGCAGGTGAGCTCTGAGACAGTTCCTGCTCTCACTTTCCCAAGCAGGTTTGGATGGAGACGCTGGAAACCAGATGGACCACAGGACCAACGTTTTATCACTTCTTTCTTCCACATTTCTGGCTGAATTCTCTCTGCCTGCAGCCTTTCCCTCAAGAGAAGGACATTCCTTCACAGGCAGGACATGCAACCAGGTATGAGACCTCAGGCGCATTTACAGCTCCTCAAGTTTCCCCAAGGATCTCTCCACACAAGGATTCCACGGGACTGTGGGGATGGAGGTATGTTGGGAAGTCTGGGACAAGGTTTTATTAGAGTGGGAAAGGGTTCACCTTCCCTGCGTCCCTTTTTTTGGCAAGGAATTGAGACTCTGAAAGCTGCAGGTGTGGGAGCTCTGGAGCATCATCACAGCTCCCCCTGTGACCAGCGCTGGAACTTGGCAGATAAAAAAGCTGCTTTTACTCTTTGCTGGCAGCTTTCAACCCCAGCAAATGCAACAGGTTGAGCTTTGCTCCAAAGGCATTCTCCCTGCTGCACTTGGATCCAATCAGGGCACTTGGGATGCTGGACAGGACAAAGCCACACTGCTCTGCAAGCCATCAATCTCTTCAAATTTGCAATAAATAAATCAATAAAATAATCAGAGGCCACATGGCCACATTTGTCCTGATCTTTCCTGCAGCTCAGCTACCTGCTTCTCCACCCTGAAACCCTACAGTGGCTTTGATTGGTGCTTTAGTGAGGATTTCCCATCCCACCCAAAGCAAAATCCCAGTAATCCCAAAATCCCAGCAGGAACTGGCACCACTGCTCACGGCCCCTCTGCTTCCCTGAGCTTTCAGAGAGGCAGGAGAAGAAGCAGGTGAAGCAAAAGGAGGAGGAGGTGGAGGAGCTGGAGGCAAAGCTGTGGGAGACAGCTGGAAGTGGAGAGGAGAGGGTCGGAGAGG
>VZRV01005915.1:109804-125697 GCA_013398115.1 Falcunculus frontatus | reverse complement strand
GGGATTGGGCACAGGTTGGGCTCTGGTCCTGGAACCCTTTTCCAACCTCAGTGATTCTGGAATTTTTACTGCTCTGTCAGCTCTGCCAGGAGCAGAGTTGCCAACATCAGGAGGATGTTTGCTGTATAATTGCCTTTTTGCCTTGCTCTGGCACAGCTTTGCACAGACAAACGTGATGTTTTAGCCACTGCTGTGCATGTAAATTCTGAACAAACACCTAATCCATTAATGTCTCCAGATCTGATTTCCCTCAGACCTTTGGAACACTCATCCATTAAAAATCTCTGAGATGGATGAATGCTTTGAGGATCAGATCAGTGATGCCCCCTCCACCTGCCCTTGCCCTTGCACAGGAGGGAATTGCTAAGTGACTTCACCTGCAGGGTGGCACAAACTCAATTATTAATAAAGGAAGAGATGGAGAATAACAGGGCTGGTGTGCAGGGAGAGGCAAAGTCACAGCAACCCTTGGCTTACATCAGCTGGGACAGAATTCCAGGTGACTCTGAGGTGAATTCCAGGTGACTCTGGGGTGTGCAGAGGTACAACTTGAGGGGCTGAGGCTGCAGAACTCAGGCCAGGACTGAGACCCCACAGCAGGTGTTCAGCACAGCTCCAATCTGTCATCCTGGCTCTGGAGAGCAAAACTAAACTGTGTTTGTTGTTGGTTTTATCTGACTTTGTGGCACTGAGCTGTGGATGTTTTTAGGATTTAGGGAATGGGTTTCTATAAAGGCACTGTTTGCTCTCTGCTGGTTGCTTTCATGTAATCATGATAATTTAAAAATTAGTGTTATTGCCTTTCTATCCCTGAGAAATAATTGTACAGGAGCTTTGAGCCCAGTTCTAGTAATGGTGTGGAACAAGGCTGGTTTTTTTGCTGGCTGAACACTGGGACTTCATTCCATGTGTTTTTTTGAAGTCCAGTTAATTTTGGCATGAATGTGTTCTTACTGTGAGTTTTGGAGTGCAGCATCTTCTCACTTCAAACACAGCAGTGCATTTTATTTAATTGTGAACTTTCTAATTAGCCTTAAAACCAATGAGCTTTGTACAGTTCAGTGTCTTGTGCAGAACAAGGAACACAAGAAGAGCTTTTTTTAGTTTTACTGATACAATTTTGGGATGGGAGAGCCATTAAGTTTTATACACTAAACATGAGGAGATTCATTTTGTAATGGTTTATTTTATAATGGTTTATTTTATAATGATTTATTTTGTAATGGTTTATTTTATAATGGTTTATTTTATAATGATTTATTTTGTAATGGTTTATTTTATAATGGTTTATTTTATAATGATTTATTTTGTAATGGTTTATTTTATAATGGTTTATTTTATGATGGTTGCATGGGCTGGATGTGATGGCCCAATTCTATTTTCCTCTTCAGTTTTCACACTCTGCACTTCCACCTCCACAGTGGTAAGAGATGGAAAAGTTTGGTCTGTTCAGTTATTTTGAGACCGTTTTGCTGTGCTTTCCAGAGTTCTTGTGCATTTATAAAGTTCTGAAGATTCTGTATTGCATTTCCCCACCCTAAAATGCTGCAGCTGCTCTTTAGTGTCCTTCTTGCACAGAACTTCATGAATCAATTCTTTAGGCCTTCATAGCTCTGAAGATCCCAAATCCTGGAATGGTTTGGGTGGGAAGGGACCTTAAAGCTCATCCAGTTCCAACCCTGACACCTTCCACTATCCCAGGGTGCTCCAACCTGGCCTTGGACACTTCCAGGGATCCAGGGGCAGCCACAGCTTCTCTGGGCACCCTGTGCCAGGGCCTCACCACCCTCCCAGTGAGGAATTCCTTCCCAATATCCCAATTTTGAAACCATTCTCTGTGTCCTGTCCCTCCGGTTTCTGATGCAGAGAATCTCAAGTTACAAATGTAAACATGTATTTTTGGAGCAGATAAGGGCAGACTGCTCTGCACTGTGTGCTAATTAAAGGATGAAGGATATTTTTTTCCAGAGAAAACTCCTCAGTTGCATTTTGTCTCCTCAGCTTGGCATCTGAAGCAGTCATTTGATAATGGCAGCATTAAGCAGCACTCAGGATTTGCTTTCCAAATGGGAATCCAAGCAGCCCAGACTTATCTGTCCACAGGATGTTCCAGTTCAGGGCAGGATCACATCTCACACGTGGGATGAGCACTTGGAGCATTTTCCTGCCAAGCTCCTCAGGACAGGCACAGACAGTGAGAGGGAACTGCAGCAGAGCAGGGCTGAACCTTTTGTACCCTGAAACAAAATGATGTGGAGCTGATGTGAAGACACTGATGAGGCTTCAGGACTTGTTAAAGCCAAAGAAAATGATAAGAATTGGATTGCTTTGGGGTTTTTTTCAGTTATTGGGAGCCAACAGATGAATGAGAGTGTCTTGCAGGTGTCTGCCACAGTGATATTTGGAGTTAACACTGGCTCACCTCCACCCAAACGTAACAATGAGGCTTTAAACAAGAAAAAAAGAGCAAAATCCAAATTAGAAATCTGATTTTCTGACATGAAACACATTTTCCAAGGTTGTAAAAAGCCCTCCAAGTCCATGGATTTTAATTTTCTGAATTTTATTTGGAGCTTTTTTTATCTGAACTTTTTATCTGATCGCCTCCTTCCATGAGTCATAAAAGAGGGGAATCTCTCTTGGATTTCACCAAAACCAAGGCTCATCCTTAACAAACAAGTGACCTCACTGATGTTGTGCTGAGCCTGAAGCACCTGTGAGTGCAGGGGCTGCTTCCAGAATATCTCCTGCTCCTGGATCCCCAGGGGCTTGGGACTGAGCTGGGATTGTGTCTCCTTCAGCCACAGCCTTTGTGTGCTATGGAATATTTATTTACCTGGAGCACCAGATTCTTCTGGATTTAAACTGAAATAGGGCAGGGTTTGGTGGGATATTGGGAAGGAATTGTTCCCTAGGAGGGTGGGGAGGCCCTGGAATGGATTTCCCAGAGAAGCTGTGGCTGCCCCTGGATCCCTGGAAGTGTCCAAGGCCAGGTTGGATGGGGCTTGGAGCAGCCTGGGATGGAGGAAGGTGTCGGGGTTGGAACTGGATAATCTCCAATGTCCCTTCCAACCCAAACCATTCCATGATTCTGTGATTTTTCTTTGATATTCACAAGGAAATGAAACCTTTCTTTCCCCCCACACAAGAACAGTCAAGTGAAAATCTCCAGGTCTGTGTCCAGGCCGTGTGTGTTGTTCCTTATTCAGAATTCCCAGTGTCTGATCTGCATTTTGTGCTGGGAGGAGGTTTTGGAGAATGTGACTTTAAAGCTCTTTTAACCTTTTTTTTAGCACAGCTTTCAATCCCACTGCTTCATGTGGAGGTGAATTTACAGCCTGGTTGTGCCTCCCTTCCACAGAATTAATGATTTTTAATTAATAAAGTCAGTGCTCTGGAGTCTCTGCCAATTAATCACTGCCCCTGTGAACTCTTGCTAATTGCCAGGAGCTCATTTAAAAGATCACAGAATGGTTTGGCTTGGAAGGGACCTTGAAGCTCATCTCGTTCCAACCCCCCACATGATGCTGATGTTGAATCTTCTATACATCAGCCAAAATATTATTTAATTTCTCTAGAAATGGAGGTTTATTTTTATAGGTTAGGATTTGTTTTTTTGGGGTTTTATTTGAATTTTTTAAAGATTAATTCATCTTTCTGCCTCTCTGCACCTACCACCCTTTTGCTGCCACTGCCAACTTTGCACCCAGCCTTGAGAGTAAAATAAACACAACTTCTTGGAGCCATGGAACACGTTAATGCAAGTCTTTCTGTGGGCAGGTGTTTCCTTTTGTTTTCCCTGGTTTTAAAGGGATCACTGACAGCTCCTAGGGCGAGAACAGAGCCTGGCTTTGCTTTTAGACTCCCATGTCAGAGCAGGGGAGTGTACCCCCATGGAAAAACATCACAGCTCAGTGTCTGTCACTTCCCTGGGTGGGAGAGCACATCCAGAGCAGCCCCTGTCTGGTTTTTGTTCTCTTGACAGGGCTTTTCTTGCTGCTGACCCCAGCCTGGCTCCTCCTGTTCCTGGAGAAATCCACGTTTGCGTGGCAGCACGTCCCCAAACAGGGGGATGGATGGTCAGCTGTGCTGGGAGATAAATGCACTTAATGCACTGAAAAAGAGTCCAAACCAGCTCTGAAAAGCAAACTGGGTTCAGTAGGATGGAGATAAAGGCAAATTTTGTGCTGTTGGGAAAAGAACTGTTTTTTTGGGGTGGAAATGAGCGTGGCATGGAAATGAGGCTGTGAGGGCACAGAGGGAGTCTGATAAAGCTGGCAGGGATTTCTGCACTGGGAGTAGAAATGATCAAGAGCCACTTCTGTGATCTAGTATTTGGTGTAAGAAAAGGCAAGGAAGCACCTTCCCCCTCAAAATGCAGCGGGGTCCTTAGGAAAATTCCCAGAATCAGGGAATATTTAGGGTTGGAAGGGAGCTCTGGAGATCACCCAGCCCAAGGCAGGGCACCTGGAGCAGGTGACACAGGGACATGTCCAGGTGGGTTTGGGATGTCTCCAGAGAAGGAGACCCCACACCCTCCCTGGGCAGCTGTTCCAGGGCTCTGCCACCCTCCAGGGAATGGAATTCTTCCTCAGTTAATTAAGGAAAGAAAAATAAGGCAAAATGAGAAGGTGTGTGATGAACTGAGCTGCAGATGAGTGTGTGCAGTTGTGCTTCACTGAGTTTGAGGGAAGTGTGTTCTTTGACTGTGCTCTCCCTCCCCAGCTCACATTTAGGGATTTTTTTGGAAGTCTTTAAGGAACAGCAGCAGCAGTGCTGATGGGGTTGGAGTCTGGCTCTTACAGTGAATACATTAAATAACCCCCCTCCCCCAGACTCCACCCAGATATCACCTATAAAGCCTGATAATGCACCTAAAGAGCCATTCCAAATGCCTTAGAGGATGTTTGAGTGCTGGGAGCCTCCAATGATCCTGATTTAGTCAATAGTGTTTATGTATTTAATTGTTAGAGAGAATTTCCACCCAATTCCCAATGTGTTTTCTCCTTCCTTATCCATTCCCTCTCCTCCACACCACACCAGAGCTTGGGGCATTTGTGCCTCACTCAGAACTGACCCTGGATTTCCTCTTCTCACCAGATTTTTGGGTGCCAGTCTTGTGTTTGCTCCTGGAAATGTGTTGGCAGCCTGACAGGAATGATTTTGATCTAAAATAAGGAATAATTCAGCTTTTGTGCCCTCACGGAGCTGCAGCGAGGCAGTGGATTCATGGTTAACTTCAGTCATGCTTAATGCAAAATGGTTATAAAATAAATTCCCTTTCTGTTGAAACTTTGAAAGCAAGAGGAAAATGCAAGAGATAATTTAGTGGGGGGATTGTGGTCATAGGTCACAATAACAAGATAATGTCTTTTTTTCCAGGCTGGGAGCAATAAAAGAACAGTTGCATGTGGTAAAAACAGTATGTTCTGGACTCTGTGCCAGCAGAAAGAAAGAGAGGATTTTGCAAATTGAACAAAACCTTTGGTTCATGGAGGTTAACAACGTTTGTTAAAAAAGTCTGCAGGCAAAAGGTGCTCCATAAGGAATAAAAATTCCTATATCCAACAGCAATCCCGTGAGCTGAAGGGAAGCAAGGCTGTGATAGGCTGGAGGATAATTTATTCAGGCTTCCTAGAATTTCTTTGAAAAACGTACACATTGATCCAGAGCTGGTTTTGCTTCGCCAGATCTGCCCAAATTTTTCTAACCCAGTCCATTTATCTTGAGGAACAGCCTGTTGTTTTCCCTGATAATGGTAACCAGACTTGTGGTGAGGCCAGACACAGTGGCATGCAAAACAAGGCACAATTCATCCAAACCACTTTATTTTTCAGATGGCACCTGGTACTGGGAGCAGAAGGCAGCCAGTGTGACCTATCCTGGCTCAGGATAAAAAGGAAAGGATCAAATTAAAAAAAAAAAATATATATAAACAATTTGCAAGTGTATAAAAATATATTCAGGACAGGGCATGAAGTTCTGATTTCAGCAGAAAAAAGCTTGAGGGATGAATTGCTACATACATCAACAATAAATAGTTTTTCTTGCAAATTACTAAATATAAGGAAGAAATTCCTCCCTGGGAGGGTGGTGAGGCCCTGGCACAGGGTGCCCAGAGAAGCTGTGGCTGCCCCTGGATCCCTGGAATGTCCAAAGCCAGGTTGGACGGGGCTTGGAGCAGCCTGGGATGGTGGAAGTTGTCCCTGCCATGGCAGGGGTGGAGGAGATGATGTTTAAGGTCCCTTGCAGCCCACACCATTCCCTGGCTGTGTGGTTCTGCTGCAGCTGATAATCTGCTGTTGCAGTGATAAATCAGGATTGCACAATCCAACGTTTGCCTCATCCTGTCGTTACTCATCGCTGTAAACTCACCCCTGACATGTGGGGTGACTCAACCCAAAGGTCGTGCTGGAAAAGCAGTTTGGAGTGTTTTGAGCTGCTTTTATGTTCTATTTTATTGAGTGCTTCTGGCTTGTAGTCTGATAAACCCCAGTGCAAGGTTTGGAAGTACAGATGCTGCTTGCTCAGGGTCCTGCTCGGTGGGAAAAGGAGCCGCTGTTTGGCCTGAGCTCTGTCACCTTCTCTGGGGACTGCAAGGGTTATGGAAACCAGGAATTGGTGACTTTGTCTGTACCACAAAGGTCTCCTTTAAGGTCATTTAATGAAAGAAAAGTCATGTAATTGAACGTTGTTCACAAAAAATGACTGCAAAGCTCTCCACGGAAGGGCTGAGTGACCCCTCAGTCAGCAAACCTTGTTTTACTCCACAAAGCTGAGCAAACGTGGAAATCAAATCCAAATGGTTTGTGTCAGTGGACATTGAAATACTGCTGGAGTGTTTTCTACCCAGTTCCTATTAGCAGTGAAGTGAGGAATTCTGGAAGTTTGGCTCATGTCTGGAATGGGAGTCTCATCCTTGGCCTTGTGTTCCATCATCCTCCACTTGAGTGGGGATTGCTCCTGAGCTCTGTTCCAGTTTCTGGTTACTCTTGAATCCACTACTTTTGGCATTGCCTGCACAGGTTAATTGAAGTGAGGGCCTAATATTCCTTTGAATTTAATTAATTTCTTTAATTAAATCTCTAGTATTCCTTTTTTTCCCTCCCTGACAATCTGAGGAACTGGGAAAGAAATAAAAAAGCTTCTTAATATAGAAAGTGTGTATGTGGGTGGGTATAGGTGTGCTACTGATGGTCTTATATTTGAATAAGAGGGAAGATGATTAGTGATTGATTAATTATCTTCTTGCTGGGCCTGGTCCATGGTAAGGTGTTATTTAGAAAATAATGTAGCCAGTAAATATGAGGAAAACCCCAAATTTTGATTGGGATCTCTGGCTACATCCTAAATGATTGTCATTGCTTGATGTACTCCTTTTAACAAGTGTTAAACAAGTGACTGTTCACTATTGATTATAATTTCTTAACTCTATAAGTCGACCTTAGCCTTGTTTTAATCTCATGGGTTTGGGTTTGGGGAATAACAAGGCTCAAAGGTTTTGGCTGCTTGAAATTTGCTGTGCTTTGAGAATATCCCAGAGTTGCAATAATGTTCATTTTTAGGGGATGAGAACACTGGGCCTGGAGTGGTTTCTCAATGAAAGAGATCGCTGAGAGGGAGTTGGACATCTGGACTGGCTGCACCAATTCCTGTGTGGGCCAGAACACGAATTTTCAGTCACTGTTGAGGTGAATTTGGCTTCCTTTCTCTCAGCAGCCAACATCATGAGCCCTCTATGCTCACCAGGAAGCAAACCAGGGGAGATCATGCAAAGTTCAGAAATACTGGCTCCGTGTTGAGGCTCCCTCTTTGCTCAGGTTGTCCCAATGTGTGTTTCAGAGGATTACCCCAACGGGACGTGGCTGGGTGATGAGAACAACCCCGAGATGAGGGTGCGCTGCCCCATCACGCCCGCGGACATGCTGCACATCAGCACCAACTGCCGCACGGCCGAGAAGATGGCCCTGACCCTGCTGGATTACCTCTTCCACAGAGAGATCCAGGCCATCTCCAACCTCTCGGGCCAAGGGAAGCACGGCAAGAAGCAGCTGGATCCTCTCATGATCTACGGGATTCGCTGTGAGTGAAATTTAAGAGTTTGGAGGATGAGGCGGGAAGCGTTAAATGATGTTTGAGGAGCGTGTTTGGTGTGTGTTGAGATGTTCTGGTGGCTTTTGTTTGTGAAGGAGGTTTGGGATTTTTAGGAAGAAATCCTGATGGGGTGGTTGACTTTAGTTGGTGGGTATTCACCAGAAATTCCTCAATTTTTTATTCTGTATTCTGACTTTGCACCTACCAGCTGTGAGCGTAGTAAATATTGTAGAAATAACAAGTAACGCAAATTTCAGTGCTGTTCAAGTGCTCAAACCAGCACGGTCCTGAACCTTAGTTTCTGACTTCCCATTTATGTCTCTTTTTTCAAAAGGCTTGCTGAGATTGTGATGGAAAAACTTGGCAATGTCAGGATCATAAAATCTGTGGATTCACAGCAGGAATGCACAGGATGCTGATGGATTTCTGTCTGCTCCATGTGCACGAGTCTTTGGATTATTTAAGCTGTTACAGAGCTGGGAACTGATATTACTCGTGTTAAAGGCACAATATTTGTTCATTTAAAAGGAATCAAATGTGGTTTCATATAGAACAAAGGCACAGCCACTGGTTTGAAATGAAAAGAGGAATCTGGACGTGAGCATCGTGTTCTGGTGTGGTGACTTCTAATGAACACATTGAGGACAGCCAAGTCTGTTCCCTGAGCTGTATTTCCAGGAAATTAGGATAACCAGGATTTTGGGAGAAGGTTCTTCTGCCAGGTGGTGGTTGAGCACTGGAATCAGGGGATGGTCACATTCCCAAGGCTGCCAGAGCTCCAGGAGCATTTGGAGAGCGCTGCCAGGGACAGGCTGGGATTGTTGGGGTATCTGTGAAGGGCCAGGAGCCATCCTTGAATTGCATTCTAATAAACCAGGAGGTCTTGTTGTTAAAAGATTCTTTATAGTCACATTTTGTGTAGGTCACCAGTGGGCCTGGAGGGGGAATGGTTTGTTCTGCTGGTGAGTTTTGTATGGAATTGGCCGTTTGAAATGCCAGGGAAGGCTTAAGAACGTGTCAGCAAGGGGTTATTGGGGTGGAGTTTGAAGAAGTGGCTGTGTGGCAGCTACAGGGGATGTGAACAGTGTTTGATGATGGCAGGAAACACATTCCTATTGACCTGCTGCTGTTTGCAGTGGTTTTCAGGCTGTTTTGGGGAAATTGAAAACCAAATCTAACCCCCTCACGTGGCTGCATGAGGGCAATTTTTGCTTCATTATTTATCTGAAGCAGAAGACTTCAGGCTTCTTTTACAAATACATTAAATATGTGTTTTTAAGAGAGATGGTAATTCAAATTAATGCTGATCTCCAAAGCCTTTTTGTCTGCTGATCTCATCAGCATCAATGATCTTGTTCCTGTGTGTTTTTAAAACATGGATTTTTGTTGGGAGCTTTTAGAAACACTAAGAAATGGATCTTGCTCCAGTGTTAAAGCAATTCCCAGGCAGTTCTTTCCCCATCCTTTAAATGTGAGAGCACAAATCACATGGGTCAGTTTGTAACTGGTTGTGGAGGAAGAGGAGATGTTTGCCAGTGTGAGCATGGGGAAGGAATGTGTCCATGTGACCAAGGGCTCAGGCTGGGGATTATGTCATTGCTGTGAGGCATTCTGACCATGAAGAAACTGGATTATGGAAGTGATCCCTGCAGCTGGAGAAGGTCTGGAACGGCACAGATGTGAGAGCAGGGGATCAGGAGCAGCAATCAGTGTCTGATGCCATGAGCACGGTTTGGGATCCAGGGATCTGAAACAACTTCATTCCTTCCTAATGTTGGCTGCTGTGGTGCTTTCTTTTGGGAGCCAGGCCATAAAAAACTAGGGATTTCTGGGAAAAATAGACCCTGTGTGGATCTGGCCAGAGGTGACTGGTTTGGGTAGTGAAATGTTAATGCTTCTTGATATTTGCTACCAGCAAGGACAGAGAATCCTGTGGCAACCAGCAAAGAAAACACACGAAAAGTTGATGGAGCAGCAAATTTTAACAGTGAGAACAGTGCTCCAGAAATGATGATTTCACTTAATAACCTCATATGTCATCACTGGGAGTAATTAAGTGGGAGTGGAATTGGATCCCAGCAGCCTGGTGAGGAATGTGGAGGACTCAGCTCTCGAGGATGGGATGGTGCCCATGCTCAGTTCAGTGGCAGAACTCCTGCTGGGTTCACGTGTGCCAGGATTCCATCCCTGTATTCCCTGCCTGGGAAGAGCTCTGCCATCCCATATCCCCTTTCCCAGTCCACACACATCTGGTTTTCATCCATCAAGTGTTGTCCCAGAAAATCAACCCAAACCCGAGTTTCCCTGGCATGGAACCCCCTCAGTGCTGGTCCCAGCAGTGGGATTCACTCCTGCTTTGAGGCCTTAATTCAAACAGAAATGAAAAATCCAATGTCATCAGCCTGCCCTGTGCCAATCACAGCCAGAGGAACCCAAGGAAATAGAAGGGATTTTATTTTTCCTTTCGTTTCAAGTTTCTTGCAGTTTGTCAGGGGAAAGATATTCCATCCTTTTTTTTTTTTTTCTTTTTTCTGTAAGAAAAACACTAAGCAAATCTGTATTTAATAGAGAAAGTATTTTGTATAATATGCAGAAAGTATAGAAAATGAAGAGATGGGTATTTATTAAAAATTCTTGATGCTCTGCAGAAGGTTTACCACAAGAAGAGGGGAAAGTTTATCTTTGCAAGTCTCAATTTTCACTTGTGGTAGGAATTTGCTTGTGGGGTGGCAGGGGTGTTGAGGAGAGTTTTTGGGCAAGGAACCAGAATGATTTCAATAACAATCTCTGTCAGTAAATAGCTCATTACCTCAGCCCTGCTAAAAATGGAGCCATTTGCTGGTGAAATACGATCCAAGAACATCCTCAGTTGTAATTTTCTTTGCCTAACAGAAAATACAGGTTTGGCTCTTTGGAGATTTTACAGCAATTTCCACGAGTGAGTTGGAAAAAACAGATCCCCAAATTCAGAATTTTGCAGTTATAAGAAAGGGCATAACAGAAAAGATGATTTTCCATGGCACGTTGGAAAAAAATGGAGAGGGGAGTTCTGAAGCTCAGAAAAGAAAATTTATCAGTAGCCTTTATTTTTCAAAATAGTCAAAGTATTAAATGAGAACAAAATGACATTAGTTACTTGTAATATATTTTTACATATATTTAATATCTATTACTGTGTGTAACTTTGTAGATCATCTCTGTGCAAGCCTCTGCTCTGCATGTGGCTTTTTTGCAGACTCTCACCATTTTTCCACTTATTTGCCAGTTCTAGTTAATTATTCCAAGAGGATGGAAGATCAGAACTTGCAAATTTAATGCAGAATTTGTGGATGGGTGGAGGAAGGAGATCCAAACTCGTGAATTGCATTAAGAGGAACCTGTGCCCTTGTGTTATTGGACCCCAAAATTCCTATTTTGGCTCCAGACAGCATCTGTTGCTCAGGGAATTATTTATGCACGTGGAAATAACTCTCATGTTAGGGACAGGATTATTGCTGAAAAAAACCCCCTCAAAAACAAAAATCCCCCACCCAAACCCTCCTGTGCTCACAGAGGGGAGGAAACCGTGGTGAAAAATTTTGGTGAATTTTCCCATCTGCTTCCAAGACTATTTCATAGAGTGAATTTTCCCATTTTCCTTTCAATTTCATCCAGAATACACCCCTGTCTTTTAATCACCATAAAACAAAGCGTTAGCTGAGAATACCTAATGATAAAATCTGATTTTTAACACTGAATGATGCATTTTCTGCTTCAAATGCCAAATAACTTCCCTTTTTAAGACGCGAAAACACGGCACAGAAAGAAATCCCTCATCAAAGCTTGGTGTTCCTGTTATATAAAACATTGCTTCCAGTAGGGATGGGAGCACTTTTCCTACTGCAGGAGTTGAAAGAGATGTTAATACACTCTGAAAGGAGTTGTGTCCTCAGCAGAGGCCAAATGGAATTAAACACTGGCTCTGCTTCCCAAAAATCCACACACCAGAGCTGGGGCTGCAGCCCACACACGGCTGCTTAATAGGAAACACATTTGGCTGTGGGATTGATGTCAGTGAGATGAGTTTATGTATGGAGAGAGGAATAGAAATGTAAATATTGGTGAGCACAGCCCGGGCAGGTTGGGCCATGGAAAACGTGTGGGGAGCTCAGCAGTGCCTGCTCCAGCTCTTCATGAAGAGTTTGAGCTTAATGACAACGCAGGATAAACAGCAAATAGATCACATTTCTGTCCTTCTCCAGGATTGTCCTGCTTGGGAATACTGGAGGAAGGGCAGGAAGGTCTCATGGATGAATGGAGCTCGGATGGTTCTCAGCAGAGGGTTTGTTTTGTGAGGCACTCCAGGCTGGTGCTGTTTTATGGGATGTTTTTCATGGAATCCTGGAATGGTTTGGGTTGGAACGACCTTAAAGATCCATTCCCACGCCCTGCCATGGCAGGGACACCTTCCACTATCCCAGGGTGCTCCAAGCCCCATCCAACCTGGCCTTGGACACTTCCAGGGATCCAGGGGCAGCCACAGCTTCTCTGGGAAATCCATTCCAGGGCCTCCCCACCCTCCCAGGGAACAATTCCTTCCCAATATCCCATCTATCCCTGCCCCTGGCAGTGGGAAGCCATTCCCTGTCTCCTGGCACTCCAGACCCTTGTAAATAATTTCTCTCCATCTTCTATCTCCCTTCAGGTGCTCTAAACAAACATTTATTGAGGACATGCACTGAAAATACAAAATGTAATCACTATTTTCTATTCTTTTACTTTTCCACTTCCAAAAGCCTTTTTTATTACTGCCTTTTTATTAACTCCACCAATTTTTCCTTTTTCCTCATTTCCTTCCTAATATTTGTACTGGTTTTTTTGCATTTTCTTTGTCTTCCTTTCATTTCCTGTTTATAATTTTGGGCTTCTCGTGTCTCATCTTTGAATATCCCACAAGTCACTGGCTGTTAGAGTATTTAATAACATCCCATGGTTTAAAAGTGTGACATCTACACGCTGCAACCCTGAGCATCAGCAGTTGTGGATGTGCATCCAGACCTTGAATTCTGTCTGGAGACTGCTGGAGAGCCTCAAGGAGAATGATCCAAATTGGCATTTTCTCCTGTGCCTTTAACGTTTCATCAGCACCAGAAATGGATGGATTTGTGTGATTTGGATATTGGTAATTGTTGTTTCAATCCCTCCCCTGGACAGAGAGCTCCCTCAGGAATCAGCCATGGATGCTCTGGGATAGTGGCAGTGCTCAACCCAGGAATTTCCTGAGGATCCCTGAGCTGTTGAACCCATGTGCTGTTTCCTCATGATATAGGATAATAACTCCCCTTCCCAGTGATGGTAGCCTGAACAGGAGTCCTGTGGTTTGTGTCTGATGGATGAGCTCATCTTGTGGTCCCTGGAAATACTTTTTGCCAACATTTTCTTCTCCCAGTGATAAATACCACAGGCTGTAGTTCTTGGGAAATAAAGACCGACTTGAGCCTGTTCCTGTGGTGTTATCACAGAACCTGGAAGTGTTTGCTTTGGAAGGGACTGAAATCAGTCCTTTCCAACACCCTGCATGGGCAGGGACACTTTGCACTAGCCCAGGTTGCTCAGCTCAGATGCTGTGGGACATTTCTCCTGCTCTGGATGGCTCAGGGGCAGGACAGGTTTCATTTGAGGTTGAAGGGTTGAATAAAAGCAGAGGAGATTTTGCCCAATTCTGCAGCCCCGTGGCCGTGGCAGATGAGGGGAGTTGGAGCAGGTCCTGCTGAGCTTTGTGCTGGTCTGGAGCTGGACTCTGAGCCTTGCCAGGGCTCTGCTGCCCCTGGGAGGGTCAGGAAATCTGGGCTGTGCTTTCTTGGGAAGGCCACAAGCTGTGGCTGTTGTTAGGGACACAACTGAGGGAGAGACTGCAGAGGTGTTGAACTCTCTCATCCTCAGGAGCAAAGTCTGAGAATTCAGCAGCAACTTTAAAAAGCAAGAAGTGAAAGAAATCATTTCTGTTGTGCTTTTCTCCTGTCTGAAGAGCTTTAATTCCCGTTGTTGCAGCGCCCTTGGGAAGGGCCTGGTGCTGCTGCTCTCACACGTTGTCTCCCTCTGAGCTGCACAAGTCTGGCTTCAGTTCCACAGAGCTGCTGCTTTGTGAATCAATTAAATGCTGCCACATGCAGGGCACTGATAACCTCTTTCGAGGCCAGGCAAGAAGATAATGGGAGAACCCATGGAGTTTATCTCAGCACCACAGTTCTCATCCATGGCATCAATGCTGGCACTTGGAACTCGGTGCTGCCTGGTGTTTGCTTCTTTCCTGGGCACTTCTCTTGATTTCAATTATTTTCCTGGCCAGTCCCTGTTAATAAATTGAAAAAAAAGGCAGCAATTTTGAGGAAAGAAAAGAAATGGTGTGTTTTCTCTCTCCTCCTCCTCCTCACACTTCTCTTGTTGTTCTTGCATTATACAAGTGAGGAATTGAATTTTCCATTCTTGGAAAAGCAGCAGTGGAGTCTGTCAGTCCCCACTGATGTGTGTGATGTGCTGTAGGGCACTTGTGAGTCCTGGGCTCTCCAGAAAATAGAAAATGAACGTATGAGGTCACTTGGACCATGTCTTTCCACACTCCTTCCATCCCTCAGTGCTTTTCCCTTTTGGCCAGACTTAGTTCAAGTACGTGCTGAAGTGTGCAGGTCTTCACTGCTGGAGAGGCAGCTAAAAACAGTCCTGTGAGGCTGGGAATAGAAAAGCAGCTTTTTCAGGGGCTTTAAGTGTTGTTTCAGGAGTGTTTAAAGAAAAAAAAAAGGGCAAATTGGGTAATTTGAAGATGGGTTCTTTGGGAAAGTTTCTGCTGCAGCTGTTGTAACTCAGTTAAGTGCTGGTTTTTGTAATGATAATCCAGGGAGTTTGCATGGATTTCAGAGGTCATTAGATATTAGATTATCATTATTAGATGAGGTATTCCTGTATTAACAACCCCTGGTGGCAGCAAGGAGCACTGGGCTGCTCATAACTCATGTCTTGGGTGTGATGTGCAAGGCTCACCTTTATCAGCACTGAAGGTCCATCCCAGCTCTGGAATTCCAAGTGGAACAGAGGCTTCTTTGTGTCCCTGTTGTATCCAGGCTGTTTTCCTTGGGCTGGTTCCTCCCACATGGAACCTCTCCAGTGTTTTGACTGTCTGCAGTGGAGTTACTCCAGCCCTGCTGTCCCTCCAGGGCTGGTTCGGAGGGTGCGGGGTGTGCTCTGCTCTCCCCACGTGCAGAGGAGGCTGCTGCTTCCCCACGGTCGCTCAGGCAGAAATAAAACCTCCCCCTGAACTTCCAGCGGGCTCCAAACAAGAAATATTTGCTATTGAAAGCCTATAAATGGCAAAAATTGAGCTTTTATGGGGTGGTTTAGGAAGACACGAAGAGTCCAAGGAAGTATTTGATCCCTGACGTTTGGAGAGAGGAAAAGCAGCTCAGCTGGGCATGGATTGATCAGCCCCAAAGGAACCTACATCCATCTGGGAAGGCACTGCTACCTACGGGGAGAGCTGGCAGCTCTGGAACACAATCCCAGAGCTTTTCCTTACCTGCCTTTGAACTTCCTGCTCTGCCTTTCCCAAGGGTTAAAATGGGGATCGAGGAGATGCCTGGAGCCAGCTGTGAGTCGATGAGGCCATTGGGATGAGGCCATTGGGATGAGCTTGGGATGAGCCCAGTGGGATGAGGCTGTCGGAATGAGGCCATTGGGATGAGCTTGGGATGAGCCCAGCGGGATGAGGCCATTGGGATGAGGCCATTGGGATGAGGCCGTTGGGATGAGGCCGTTGGGATGAGGCC
>VZRV01005915.1:96478-108898 GCA_013398115.1 Falcunculus frontatus | reverse complement strand
GCCCATCGGGATGAGTTTGGGATGAGCCCATCGGGATGAGTTTGGGATGTGCCCATCGGGATGAGTTTGGGATGTGCCCATCGGGATGAGTTTGGGATGAGCCCATCGGGATGAGTTTGGGATGAGCCCATCGGGATGAGTTTGGGATGTGCCCATCGGGATGGCAAGTGCCCAGCACGTGCTGCCAAGGAAAACTCCCTGCTGGATTCACACACCCCCTGCTCCCTTTCCCAAGCCTTTGGAAAGGGTTGGCACTGCACAGTTCTGGGGGGATTTATTTCCATTTGACTCAGAGCCTCCCAGACTGGGAATCTGACACCCCACTAGATGGCAATATTTGAATGCTGATGGCTCCTTCCATAAATCGGAATAAAACGGGGTTCTGCTCGTTGTAAAATAGGTGAAAATAACCTGGCTGCTTTTCCAGAGAGGTGCTGAGGTGTGAGTGAGTGTTGGAGCTCTCCTGCTCTGGAACAGGATTCCTTGGTGGAATTTGGAGATTCCAGATCCTAATTAACTTTTAATTTTTTATTTTTGAAACTTCTGGTAGGGTTCTTCTAATTCGAAGAACAAAGGCATTTAAAATAATTTAAATTTTCATGTCTCCTCTGAGACTATGATTTGTTAAAGATGAAACATTCAGATAAATATTCTAAATAAATATTAATGAACAGAGTAGGGACTTGGTAGCTGAATTTGCTTTCCCTCCTCTCTCTCTCTAAGTTCCCAACAGCTCCTTCTGTCTCTTTTTGGTCGTTGTGGATGAGAGCAATGTCATAGAAAGTGATTTTTTGGTGACAGGATGGATTTCCAGGCGTGTGACATTGGAGGAGCCTCCAAGGCTCTGCCATCCCTCCCCTTCCGCATCCCAAACCTAAACATCCCGAATTTCGGAGGGGGAAGTGCCTCCCAGCTGTGGAGATCATCCCCCCAGCTGTCACACGAGTAAACAATTCCTGTTTTCCAATGATTTCAATATGGGCAGGGCGAGCCCTGAGTGAGGTTTGGAGAATCAAAGCCTGAAGGCTGAAGGAGGAATTCCAGAGGTGCTTCAGTTTTTCCTCTGCTCCCGCAGTGTTTAGAGCAGCAGATTTTGCTGTCATGTGCTCTTGGTTTAATCAAAAGGACTCCAAATGTATGACCCTGCTGAGAAAAAATGAATTTTGGGAGCCAAAACCCCCAGAAATCAGCCCCTTCTCCTCTCTGAGCCTGAGCTAAAGCCTTTGTTTCTTGTAGTGTCCATCATATTCCTGTCAACTTAAAAGGATTCTGTCCATCACTTTAAGCATTTAAATGATGAATTCCCCATCCTGCTGCTTTTCTTTAGATTTTAAAAATTAGAGGGAGTTGGAAAATGAAGGAGCAGTGACCCAAATCTGCTTGGATTCTGTATTTAATAGAAATAAATCTTTATTTCATACACGTGGCTGTCGGATTCTGTGCTGCACTCTCCCAAATCTTTCCAAATGCACCAAAACCAGCAGGAATTTCTGGGCCAAGTCCATGAAAATACTGATTTACCTTTTAATTCTCTAAGGAAATGTGGGAGAATGGGAAGCAGCACAAACTCAGAGAATGAAACTCCTGACGTGGAGTTTGTTTTTTGGGAGCTGGTTCTGAATGCGGGATCAGGACGGGATATTTCACGTCTGGTTTTGATCTCACAAATGTCTTCTCTTCGTCCTCAATTTGTTCTTAATTAGATTTCTTTACAGTTTTCATGTTTTGTGGGGATTGTTTCGTCTGCTCGCTGACTTGTGACCTTTAAGAAAGAGAGGATGACTTCCTCAGGGACATTGTTTTCGTGGGATTTTCTTAGTTTATAATTAATGGTGGTTTTTAGAAAACCCCAACCCTTTCTCTCCTTATTTTGTACATCAGATCCTCCGAAAATTTGGGAGCGTTGAATCATTTCAGACACAACCTCTGTGTTTGTACCAAATCAAATCTTTTTTTCCTTTGCATTTCTGAGCTTATTTTGCTTTGTATTTCCAAGCTTTTTTTTTTTCCTTTGCATTTCCAAGTTTTTTATTTCCTTTAAGAGCCATACAGAAAGATTCATTTCAGAACCGCTTGTGTTGCTCTTTTTAATTGTAATTTAACTCCCCCAAATCTCTGGCTGTGTCTCTGATCCAGGCAGTGGAAGGCACAGCTCAGTGTGCTGCACCTGTTGGCTTTTAAAGCTGACTTGAATTTTCTTGATTTTTGCCTTCTTCCTGAGCTTTTCCTTGCTAACATTGGAATGTTGATCCTTGGTTTCCCCTTTTTCCCCCTCCCCATGTCTCCCTGAATTCTCTTTTGCAGCCCTTTTTGTCTCCCAGGCTGCAGCCAGGATCTCTCTGGTCTGTAGAAATCACCCAAACTCCTGCAATTTATTAAATCACTGAATTATTTTTAAGTTTCTGGTGTGTTTTTCATGGAAAGCTTCGTTTAGGAAATGAGGTTCCTCCCCCAAAAAAGCAAAGTTTGGGCCTTTAGTGTTTAAAAATAAGGACACCTTTTTTTTTTTTTTGAGACACCATCCATGAAAAGATCCCTAAAAATGTGCTCAGCCACTCTTAAACCATCTAAATCCTGTACTTTACTCTTCTTTTATGGGCATCCATCTTCCAAAATATTGTCTTTTTGTCCAAGTGCTGATTTATATTCCTGCCTGGATTTTTTATGTGTTGTTCTGTGGCTCATGGATGCTCTGCTGTGTAAAATGTCAGCGTTTGATACAGCTTTGGGAGAGTAAATGGTCCAGAAAAAGTCAAATCCCTTCTCCCTGAAGCATTCCTGTCTTTTCTCCTAAGGCCTCCTCCAAGTGAAAGGTCTCATTTCCAATATCCTGCTTTTCTGAGTGTGTTTGGTGTTTGACATGCTGGGAATGAGGCAGCTGGGAGCTCTCCTGCCTGGAATCATGTGTGGGTAGGGAACAGAGTCAGCACGCTCCACTTCTCTGCTATTGTGTGCACATGTTCTGGGGATTTCTCTCTCTGCTGCAGGTAAATCAGATTTTTAATGGCACTAGGAACTTTTTATCTGCTTAAAAACTCCTCCACTGCCATTAGGTTGAGATTTTTTCCTGGTAGGAAATGTCTTGCTGAAGAGCTGGTTGTAAAACAACATTTTAGCTTGTGATAGCAACTGCAGAGATTTTTTTACATCTGCAGTTCTTTCACTTTTCTGTCAGTTATCTTTGTGCTTTAGGGTTAATTTTTTCAGGCCTGATTTGCACCTGACTGGGTCTGCAGTTGTGGTAAAAACCAGTTTGACACCTCTGTCAGCAGCTGGGAATTTTATGAATTAAGGGAAAGAAATGAGGATGCCTGGGCAAATTTTTGCCTGATGTTTTAGGGCTCTGCAGCCAAAATCTTCCTGTCTGCCCCTGCCCTGGGTTAGGTTGTTGTCTGTTTTCCATGGTTTCCTCTGGAGCTGTGTTCTCTCCATGGAGGTGATGGTGTCTCTGCCAGCATTTTCTGGCCATTCCTTATCACACTGATTAAAGGATCAGTTTGATCAGGAGGGAGAATCACGGAATGGTTCAGGATGCAGGGATTTAAAACTTCTCCAATCCCAGTCACAGGCAGGGAGACCTTCCACTATCCCAGGGAGCTCCAACCTGGCCTTGGACACTCCCAGGGATCCAGGGACAGCCACAGCTTCTCTGGGAATTCCATTCCAGGGCCTCCCCGCCCTCCCAGGGAAGGATTCCTTCCCAATATCCCATCCATCCCTCCCCTCTGGCAGTTTGCAGAAGGTTTTTCCTGCCTTCCCTCAATAAATCCCTTTTGGGGATGTTCTGTATCCCACTCTGATGCTCAGCCTGTTCCTCACACCACACCTGAGCCTCTCCTCCTGAGAAATTGATATTGCTTTTATTTCTCTTGGAATTGATGCCTCTTCCAGCCACCTAGAAACAGAGACTAGACAAGAGTAGGGGAATAAAGACAGGTATTTATTTGAAGGGCCTTCAAGGTACCCCCTGGAGGAGCCAGAGGCTGCTTCCAAAAATGGACCCCAAGATGGACCCCAGGTCACGAGTTCTTCACACTTTTATAGGTTTGGATCATTTGCATATCAGGGTTCATTCTCCAATTAAAGCCCCAGTTTAATGATGTAATTCCCCTCAGCTTGCCCCCCTTAGAATCTTTGGTTTACACATTTTGGGCCTAAAAACAGCCTGGCTGTCCTTGAAGGCAAAGCCTGGAGAGGCTTTGTTCTGTCTGCCCAGTACGAGAGAGCAGGAATTACAGGCTACAAGGAACTTCAGAGTTACACTCTAAGCAGTACAGAATTTGAAAATATCAAAGTTAAAACCTAAGGCATCACAATCAGTGGCATCCTGGAATATCCCATGGATTACCCTGGGATATTACACTTCCCAGGCAGGCAGATTTTCTCTGTCTGCAGTTCAGCCACTAACACACCATGCTTAAAGTGCAGTTCTGAGTGAAATATGGGCTTTTTTTTTCTCCAAACTCATCCCAGAGCCTGTGCTGGTGTTTTCTGAGGGATTCCCAGGTGCTTTTGTATCTCTGGAGGATGGTGCAGGAGTTAAAGCACAGCTGTTGTTGTTGCCCCCCCTGCCAACATCCCTGGGCATTCGTTCCTCTGGGAATGCTCCTTGGGAATGGCTGGGGCTGAGCAGGGGGGGCTCCAGGGTTAAATCCAGAATGTGCTCTGCTTCTGCTGACACCTGTGGAAAGGAGACTCCTGCACAGCAGCACATGGGAATTTCAGCCCATTTCCCTCCTTCCCCGTTCTGGAGACACCACCCAGGGCTGTAAAGTTCTCTTGAGTTCTTGCTGTCACTTAAAAGTGAGAAATCTTGAGGTCTTTAAAGCACTTTTGGATTAGATTTTGGGTCCCAGTTTTCCGGTTTCGGGTTCCAGTTTTCCTCCTGTGCGTTCTCTCCTTTATTTCAAATTGTTCCTACAAAAAAAAAAATTTAAAAGCATTGAAAAATTAAATTTTATTTTAAAAAATGATGCCACAAGAGATCCAGTTCTCCACTTGGCTCTGTTAGAGCTTGCAAATTTCAGGGTTTCAGGACTCCGGGCTCATTTGTAATGCAGAGGAAACTACAGAGCTTTTAGTTTGTGCAAACCTGGAATTTTGTGGCTCCAGGCTTGAAACCATTTGTCTTGCAGGAGCAGCCCATATCCTGTTCTTTAGATTCTATATACAACAGCTTAAGCAAGTCCTTCCCAGGATTAGGAGCCCATCTGAGAGTAAGATGGAAAGCCCAGTAAGTGGAAAAGTGGAAAAGATCCTTTTACTTTGCAGGGTAGGGAAAGGAAAATGAGAATTTTAGAGATTCTTTAAGCTTTGTCCTGTAGAGTGAAAGCATCTGTGGCAGCCTTGGCTTGTTCAGTGCTGCACATCTGAACTGAGAAGTACTGAAGGTTTAGAGAATTAAAAGTTCAGAGAGTTCTCTTTGGATTTGGGGGGGTTTGAATCAGAGAATCCTGAGATGGTTTGGATGGGAAGGACCTTAAAGTTCATTTAATTCCACCCCTGCCATGGCCAGGGGCACCTTCCACTATCCCAGGCTGCTCCAACCTGGCCTTGGACACTTCCAGGGATCCAGGGGCAGCCACAGCTTCTCTGGGAATTCCATTCCCGGGCCTCCCCACCCTCCCAGGGAAGGATTCCTTCCCAATATCCCATCTAACCCATCCCCTATCAGTTTAAAGCCATTCCCCCTTGTCCTGTCCATATAAAAAAATCTCTCTCCCTCTTTTTCAGGTGGGCAAATAATGCATTTTTAAGGGTTTTTTTCCATTCTGCAGCCTTGAGGATTAGGAGTTTTTTGCTCTCAGGTGTTGGTGCTTTAGGACAATCCAAACCCCCCAGAAGCTCACAATGAAATGGTGAAAGTGTGGAATAATTCAAGGCCCTTGGAGCAGCTGACAGTGCACAACATTCCCAGTTAAATTCCCAGTTTTAAAGCCAGTCCTTGCCGTGTTTATGGAACACTTTGGCAACTTAGCACCGAGGGCTGCAAAGGGCATCCTGTGGCTCTTAGAATGCCTCAGTTCTGGGAGTGACTTTGCAGAGGATCCTCATTTTGTGTTGTGTTTTTACTGGATTCGGATCAATTTTGAACTGAGCTTTAAAAGAGTTGATTTTTTTTTCTCTTTATAGGGAGTTTTATGCAGTTTCCTACTTCAGTAGGAGGTATTTTTGTAGTTCCTACAGTCAGAGTTACGTGGGGCACTATCAGTGAGAAATAATCCTTGATCCAGCTTTGGCTCTGGAGTGCTGGATCCTCCTCCTGCTTTGGCACAGCTTCCACAGATCCCAGTGCAGGTGATGAAATTCCACGGACTGCTGGCATTTTTTACACCCAGAACTGTGCAGATGAGCAATTACTGAGTTTTGGGAATGAATTTTGTTGAGCTCATGTCACTGCACAGCTTTGGGGGTGTTTGCACAGGTACAGAGCCTGGTCTGTGACCTCGTGTGTGGGACTGGGTGTGTCCTCTCCGTGGTTTTTGCAAAATCCAGGTTTGTGCTGGTTTTTATCCCTTTTTTCCATGATTCCAGGCCACCTGTTTTACAAATTTGGCATCACAGAGTCGGACTGGTACCGCATCAAGCAGAGCATCGACTCCAAGTGCAGGACAGCCTGGAGGAGGAAGCAGAGAGGGCAGAGCCTGGCTGTGAAAAGCTTCTCCAGGAGAACACCTTCATCCTCCTCCTACAGTGGCTCAGGTAAAAACCAAACCTTTCCCCCCACACAAATGATAAATCCCAGTTGGTTCCCAAGGTGCCTGAATGTTAATTTGGGTTCCTGGCTCTGCTGAGGTGCTGAGAATGGGGAATCTTGGAATTGGTTTGGGTGGGAAGGGGCCTCAAAGCTCATCCAGTGCCACCCCTGCTGTGGGCAGGGGCACCTTCCACTATCCCAGGTTATTCCAGCCTGGCTTTGGACACTTCCAGGGATCCAGGGGCAGCCACAGCTTCTCTGGGCACCCTGTGCCAAGGCCTCAGTACCCTCACAGCCAAGAATTCCTTCCCAATATCCCCCCTAACCCTGCTTTCTGTCCCCCACCCATGGATCCAGCTCCTGCAGCTTTGTTTGTATTTTTACCACATTCAGTTCTTTGAGTAGAAATTCCAAATATCCCTTCAGTTGTTGTTCCTAAGAGGAATCAAGTGACTAAATCCTTCCCAGTGTGTTCACACCATTCAGTGGGACGTGCTAAATGCTGTTCCTGAAGTGTTTGCCTCTGCAGACATGAAATGTGCTGTAGGTGATTCCATATTTCCAGCTAGGTATGGAGGCCTGAATAATAACAAATGAAAAATCCTGACCTCAGGAGTGTTCTCTGAGGACATTTCTGGCTCATGCTTTTAATATAAAGCAGTGTTCTGGGACATTTGTACATTATATATTAAAACCAGGGCTTTGGAAGGCAGCCCAAAGAAAAGGAAGTCAGTTTATTTGCCTGCATAAAATTTTTGGTTGCATGTTAACACTAACCACTGTAGCTCATGCAAAGAATGACAAAATCTGCTTTCAATGGAAAATTTTATGTGCTGGAACAGGGAATCACATCCAAAATTCTCAAATTAAAACAACCAATCAATGTAATGATAACCATAAGCCCTCTGTGTTGATGGGATTTTTACTTTCAGTCTTTTAGCAATCAGTATTTCAAGCTAAAAAGGCAGCAGTAGGTGGATGTTACAGCCTGTGCTCATTAGCCTGTACTCCTTGAGATTTATTATTCAAATTATTCAGCTTTAATCTGGTTTTGGAGGTTTGGAGACACCTGTGTGATAAAATGAGATAAAACCCAGAATCAGTGGATTCCTGCCTCCTGCAGGCTGTAGGATCATAATTTTGGGTGGGTTTCTTGTTGTGGTTAAGCTGAAGATTCATTTTTCCCCTGAATTCCACTAAATTGATTTGTGAGTAAAACATTCCATGGGCACAGAGACCCCTGAATTCACTCCTGGGCAGCCTGGGCTGGGCAAGGTGTCCCTGCCCATGGCATGGGATGAGCTCGAATTCCCTCCCAACCCAAAGCATCCCAAACCTTTGGGATTTCAGCAGTGGGAGCAGGGAGGGGCAGACACTCAGGGGATTCTGCAGGAGCCACCTTGGAATTTTGGGGGGTGTCCTGGCTGCCTCATTGAACCTGAGTGGAGCATCAATCCCCAGGATCTCCCAAGAGTTTTTATGGCACCTGCATCTCTCCGTGTGCAGATGCCTCATCCCACACATCCCATGGGAGCAGGGAGGTGGCTTTGTCCCTGTGGGGGTGGCTCTGTCCCAGCTCAGCCCAGGCACCTTGGCCTGTCCCTGGCAGGGCTGTCTGGGCTGTGCAGCAGGAGCAGATCCAGGCAGGAATATGAAAAGCTGCCTTTGGTAACATCCTGGGAAATGTTCCCGTGCATCCAGAGGCCTTGGTTCATTCTCTTTAAAATATTGCTCTTTACTCAGAGTGGCTTTGGCAGTGGTTTTTTGGGAGGCTGGAAAGGTGGGGGAGGAATTCAGTGCTGTGAAAAGCATAGACTTTATAAAATCTGAGCACTCTGCAGAGTCAGGGGCGCTTTGAGAATGTCCTTTTCATCCCCAAACCCACCAGGAGTGGGATTTCACCTGGAGAGAGAGGAGGAGGCATGAGGAGAAACAGGAGAGCGGGTTGGGAGGCTCCATGAGTATACAGGCAAAAAAAGAGAAGGAAAATGTGGATTCCCACATTTTTAAAAGGTAACTGTGGCCCTGCCAGGGCTGTAATTCCACCTCTGTGCTCAGGTAACTCCACAAACCACTCAGACTCTGCCTCTGTGGTTGGACATCCCTGGAAGCCCTTGGTGGAATTACAGCATCACCATTCCCAGGCATCTGTTGCTGATTATCCTGAGCAGAATTCCTGCTGCCAGCTCACAGCAATACTGCACAGCTCTGAAAGGAAGCAGCTCTGCACTGCAGAGAGGTGACAGCAGAGCTGCCACACTTCAGGCAGGGTCACACCTGAACCAGCCAGGTTTTATGGCAGCCTTTGTGTCAGGGGGCACTTTCAGGTGAGCCTGGAGATTCAGCTGCTTGAGAAGCTGCCTGTGCCACTGTCCCAGCTCCCAGCTCAGCTTCCAGGTGCTCCTGGGCTGTGGTCGCTGCTGGCTGCAGCAGAAAACCTGGCTCAGGTTTCCCTGGAAGGGTGTGGGGATACAGCACTGGAGTTTCTTCCAGAACATTCTCTGAGCTGTCCCCAGCTGCTCTGGCTTCGGCTCTCCTCAGGTTCCTATTCCAAAAATCATGGAATTCCAGACTGCTTTGGGTAGAAAGGACCTTAAAGCTCATCCCATTCCAGGGATACCTTCCACCATCCCAGGGTGCTCCAAACCCTGTCCAAGCTGGAGCACTTCCTGAGATATTCCCAAATCCTGCTCACTGCAGTGCTGGAAACCCTTCCCTATCAATGGGAGGACTGGGATTTCAGAGCTGTTTTTAGCAGCAATTAATTTGCCTAATTAAAATAAATATAAATATGACAGCCTGAAACTCATTCAGCTGTGCCCTGACTTTGGTTTCCTTGTCTCTGAGGAATTTTGAGGATGACTGAACACAGTAACAGGTTGTCACCATCCCTGGAGACATCAAAATCCACCTGGATGCAGCCCAAAACCATCAGTTCTGGTTGCCCATGGTTTGAGGAAGAACATTGGATTAGGATAAAATCATCTCCAGAGGCCACTTCCGACTTCATTTATTTGGGGTTTTAAATTTTTTTAACGAATTATTGCACACAGCCTAAATAATTCTGAATTATTTGCATCACAGCAGGATTGTTGCTCAGATTCTTTCCTCTGCACTTGTTGGAAGTGTCAAAGCTTTGAGGCTTTTCCTGCTTGTTGGGATTAACAGTTCCTGGAGCACATGGCTTTGATTGGAGTGTGGTTAAAAGTGACAACAGATTCCCTCTCTGCTCTGTTTATCACATGGAAAAATTAACTCTGGAAGCGACAGCAGAGCAGGAAGCTGAGCCCACGGAGCCTCCAAGGCTTTGGGCTTGGAATTTGGTGTTCAAGGGGGATCAACCTGCAGGGAAAATCATGCCTGGGGAGCCTGGTGGGAAAATACAAATGGATTTTCTTTGTCCTTCACCCCCAGAGACATTAATTAAGATTTTTCTACACTTAATTGACTGTTAAATTTAGGCAGAAGTTGGTTATCCTGATTTTCCCTGGCTCTTTGCTTGAATCCATTGCCTTTTTTTGGAAAGGAGGTGTTGATTGTTGTGGTTTGCTTTGCTCTTGGAGCCAACATTTCAGTACCTAAGGTCTGTTTTTCCCATGTTTTTTCCCAACCAGAGACATGATAATTTCACTGGATATTCCTTTGGAAAGGGTTGGAGTCTGTGCAGGGAAGGCCATAGGAAGTGAGGGGTTTGGGAGGAGGATTAATTGAAAAGTGCCTTCTTCCTTCCTTTTCATTTCTCTTCAGATTGTTCAAGCTGTTATCACAGTTTTCCATGTTGGAATTTTTAATTAGTTCCCTGACTTTGGGATTTAGATGTGGATTTAGGCCTGTGCTGAGGTGTCACATTAAAAACTGGGTGTGCAGCCAAATCTTCAGAGCTGTTCCACACAGCTGGGGGCTGAGGCAGGGGGAGGCGATGGTTTACGACTCACAGGTTTATTTCCATTCTTCTGGAATGTTTTTCCTGCTTTTTTGGGGTTTGAGGGTGGTTAATCCATGCATTAACCTTCCCTTGCTGGGACTACAAGAAGGAGATGCATCCCTGTTTGTGAGGAGAGGTGTGAGGGTGGAGCTCTGGGCGCCAGGAAAATCATTTTGAATTCCAGAATTGCTAAGCATGAATCCCTCCTGCTGTGGAATCTGTCCCTTCTCCCAGGGAAAAAGGGACAGGACGAGAGGAAATGTCCTTAAAGTTGCACCAGGGGAAGTTTAGAGTAGATATCAGGAAAAATTCCTTCATGAAAGGGGTTGTCCGGCTTTGGAATGGGCTGTCCATTGGTGGAGTTGCCATCCCTGGAAATATCCCAAAATCCCATGGATGTGGCACTTAGGGACATGGTTAGTGGTGACCATAGTTGTGGTGTTGGATTTGGTGATCTTAAAGGTCTTTCCCACCCTTCATGATTCCACGATTCCATGAAATTGAAAATCCTCAGCTGATAAATAGGAAGTGGAATAAGAACAGATTAGAAAATGCCAAAGGTTTTGCCTTAAAAAGTGATTTTAACTGAGAATTCAACCCACCTATCCTTGAAGGTTCTTTGGGAATGCCATGGATGATGTGGCACTGCAGGGGCTCTTGGGTTCGTGTCCGAGTTGTCCCTTGGGAACTCATGGAAAATTTCGGAGCAGGAGTTCAGCTGTGGCTCCTCCTGCCAGGGATGCTCCAAAAATCCACACTGGAAATGTGAAGCTCGATGGTTTCCAGGGATTTCTCCCTGCTGACAGCTCCTCTCCCCAAGCTGTGTGTGCTCCTCATGGTCGTGTTTGTTTGTAGTGGGGAATGTTTATAAAGAAGGATAAATATTCCCTTTGTCTGCTTGGAGATGGAGGGGAAAAACAAGACTCATAAAGGATGTTTTGTTTTTAGATGTGGCTGAATCCTCTCCTTTCTTCTTAAGAAATAAAAAAAACCCACCAAAAAAATCTGACAAAATAAAGAAAAAACCCAAGTTTGGTTGTTGCAGTGAAGCCAAATTTAAATTATTTGTAGATGACCATAGGAGAGGTCCAGGGTTGATTCCATCCAGGCTGTGGCTCCTCTTGCACCTTCAAAAAGCACAATAATTTCTGTCCTCTGAAGCCAAAAATGACTTAAAAATCAAGACTTCAGGGCCTTACAGTTAAAAATGTATTTCAATATGTGCACATCATAAATATATATAAAAATATATATATTTATCTGCTGCGGGTTTTATTTCTTTGATGATCTTTTATTGCATAACTTAATCAGAAAATAAACATTATAAATGAAGGATTCTGTATTTGCACACTGCAGTTTGACTGAGGGCGAGTTGTAACTCAGCTCAGTTGAATTCCATAGAAAGGGACTGGGAAACATGATGGGAAAACCAAATCCTGAGGGAATTTGTCCCTCAAAATCTTGAGGGAATTGGTTCCTCAAAATCCTGAGGGAATTTATCTCTCAAAATCCTGAAGGGACTTTTCCTTCAGAATCCTGAGGAAATTTGTTCCTCAAAATCCTGAGGAAATTTGTCTCTCAAAATCCTGAGGGAACTTGTCCCTCAAAATCCTGAGGGAATTTTTCCCTCAGAATCCTGACGGAATTTATCCCTTAAAATCCTGAGGGAATTTTTCCTTCAGAATCCCGAGGGAATTTGTCCCTCAAAATCCTGAGGGAATTTGTCCCTCAAAATGCTGACGGAATTTGTTCCTCAAAATGCTGAGGGAATTTGTCCCTCAAAATCCTGAGGGAATTT
>VZRV01005915.1:74033-96420 GCA_013398115.1 Falcunculus frontatus | reverse complement strand
CTTCAGAATCCTGAGGGAATTTGTCTCTCAAAATCCTGAGGGAATTTGTTCCTCAGAATCCTGAGGGAATTTATCCCTCAAAATCCTGAGGGAATTTTTCCTTCAGAATCCTGAGGGAATCCTGTCAGGAGCCCTGAAGGAGCAGATGAGCAGCAGTGGATTTTCTCATCCATCCCAACAAAACGCTGTTTGTAAATTTAAAAATACAGAAATGAATTGCATCAAATATTAGGAATAAAGTAATGGAAATGGCAGAAAAAGTAGAAGACAGAGGCTCAGGTAAGGATTTTTCTGGGATATCCATGTGGCCATGACAAAGTCACTGCTATCCCAGTTGGAAAAAATCCCGTTTTTATTTGGTTGGTGGGGGCAGTTTTTATACAAGGTTCAGCATTTTTCAGCCAGTTGGGATTTCTCAATCCCACCTGGAATTCTGTGCAGCAAATTCCAGTCTACAGCAGTGCAGGAAAAGCTGGAATTGACAGGGAGCAACCAGGAATTATAAACATTTAAGGAATTATAAACAGTGCAGTTACCTGCTCAGCTGTGAGGGATTCAAGGTGTGTCCAACAGGCAGCAAAAATGTGGATTTGTTGTGTTTCCCTCAGTTCCTGTGGAAATTTGTGGCTGGAATTCTGTGTTCCAGCTCGTTAACAGAACCAGAGCTGCCTGAGTAGTTAAACAACTCAACTTTTCAACAAATAAATAAATATTAACTTGGTGGTTTGGAGTTCCCAGTTCCCATGCTCGGACGTAAACCTCAAAATTATCTCCTTGCCCAAACATTTGCAGAGAGGAGGAAAAAAAAAACCCCTTAAATGGCTGATTTTATTAAAGAACATTCCCATTAAAATATTTGAGTGAATAAAGCTCATTCCTGCAGAACTAACAGTGTGTTTGTAGAATAAATCTTGGAGTATTAAGCAGAGATATTAAAAATTAATGATTTCTGTCCTTTTTACTTGCCTTTTGCCTCATACATTTAGAAGAATCCTTTCCCTGCAGCCGGAAAACCTCAAAATGGATCTATGATGTGTCCAAAGCAAGTTTTTACCCTCTGGAAATCCCACCAGGGTTTTCCTGGTGGTTTTTGTCCCTGTTACATGAAGATAACTCTCATTTTTTATATTTAACATTCCCTTTTCAGGGGCATTTCCACTCTGCAGTGTGAGGTTTAAATTAAATAAATCAAGAAATCCACCTTTCGTTTTGAGGTTCAAAAGTACAATTCCAGACCTCATGTGTGTCAATATGAATTATAGGGGATGGATCTTGGAAAACAATGGGGATATTCCCTTTATTTATCTGATAATTTCATTTTTTAGGCTAGGCAGGATGGGTTTTTAAAGGTGTCCTTGGGATGGTGGTGGCAGGAACTGTTCTCAGCCTCTCAGGTGAACAAAAAATGTTTAATTTCTTAGAAAACCTCTGTGGTTTTGATCTGCTGTGACTTTTACAGCTGCAGAATCTGTGATTTAGGTTCCAAAAGGTGCTTTTTTAAAGCAGGAGCTGTCCCAGCCTTTGGAATTCTGTGGGATTTGTAGCAAATGTTCATTATGCAATGAATATTCCCAGGGATATTAATGGATAAATGATCTGCATCCACTGACTGCATTTGTTTGCCGTGGGTTTTAGGAACGGTTTGGGATATGCACATAAAATAAAGCTGGATTTTGGTCTGGTTTTTTTTCCAGAGGGATCCCAGAGCTCAGTGTCAGCTTCCAGTGAGATGCAGCAGAACCAGCCCCAGGCCCTGCACTACGCCCTGGCCAACGCTCAGCAGGTCCAGATCCACCAGATTGGAGAGGATGGACAAGTCCAAGTAGTATGTCCTCAACTTTTCCTAAATTTCTCCTTCCCAACCAGCCAGAACTTTGCTTCAGCTGCAGTGAAATGTTTGATTTTTAAATCAGAACCTGCCATCCCTTAAGGTTTCCAGAAAATAAACATTGGAGGCTTATGGGAAAAAAAAAAGAAATTGGAGTTATTTGACAAAAAATTCCGTGCAGGATTTCCTCATGTAATCAGTGCAGATTAATGCAGTTTGATGGTTATATAGAGAATTATCAATCTTCTCCTGGCTGTGTTTTCTCAGCGTATGATTCACACTCAGAGGTAGTTCTGTTCAGCAGAATCACGTTTATTTATTTGTTTTTCTGTAAAACTGCATTCTCAGGCACTTTGGAACATCTGGGAGCTGAGTCCTTCCCATGTGTGTTCGTTTAGCTCCGTGTCTATCAGTGAAAGTTCTAAATATTGACATTTTTTAAGCCTGACACTCCCACCACAACTCAGGCCTGATGATTTTTTTGTGTGCTTTTAGTGTACCCTGAAAAAAACCCCCTTCACTTTAATTCTGATGTCCCACAGGGCACTACAAGGATTGTTTGAAATTCAAATTATTTTTAAAAGGTGTCCTTAGTGAAATAATTGCCATTATGCAGGAGCTGGGTGGAAATCTTCCTTTTCCACTTTGCTTTTGCCATATATTTTGCCAATATTTTTTCAATATTATCCTGGGAATTTCTTTGTCTTCTGAATTCCAAGTCAATTTTAAAAGTGGAATTTCTTATGGATCTCTGGGTGAGATTTAACTGATGGCTGGAAAGTATTTTTCAAGTCTTGAAAGACAAGATAGAAAGGAAAATTATAGGAAATATATGACTTTAATAGAACAAATGGTTTGTTTATAGATGGAAGTGATAAAAATTGGCCTCTTTAAAAGACCTGGACATACTAATTATCCTTCCAATTATGGACTCCAGGAAAAAACCCACTATAAATGGATTTTCTAAACATTCCATCTTTTTCCTGGGAGCCCTGAGAGTTTGATGTGAAGGAGGGAAAGTGATTTTAATCTCACCCTGGGCTGGGCAGTGCTATAATTTTCTATCCAGCCCCTATTGTCAGAGGGACACTTTCAGTGTGGTTTTTCTCCCTATAAATAGCCAGTTTCCTTCCAGAGGAAATGAAACTGTTGGAAATAGAGGGATCAGTGTGTCTTTGAAAATCACAGGCAATTGTTCTTGTGTTATAAAATCACAGGGGCCTTTGACAGAATTCCAAATGATTATCTTTAATCTCATGCAGGCATATTAAAATGAACACAAAGCTTTATAAAACCTCGAGGAGGTTATTTAGAATCCCATCTCCCCTCAGGTAAATCACAGTGGCTGGGCTGGGCAGGATGCACAAGGAATTCCAGCCACTCTTCTCCGTGCTGGGATCAAATGGGACCAGGCTGGAGTGCTGGGAATGAGCAGCAATACCAAATATTACAGGATTAAAACCATCAGGGCAGATTCTCACCAAAATAAATCAGGGGAATTGTTCAAATTAATGATTTCTTGCCAAATCCCAGCAGCTGAGGGTCCTCAGTGTGGTCTGTGCTCCACCAGAGCTGTGTGAATGAGTAAAAATGGGTGGAAAATGAGATACCTTTGGAAAGCTCACTCTGGGTGATATTTAGAGTTGCTGTTTTAAAACTGAGTGTTCCAGGTCTTTAAACTGAATTAAAGTTTCAGTCAACAAAGCAAGTCAGCCCCAGGCTTTGTGTGCCAGTCAAAAAGGCAAGAGAAAAATACACTTCTTAAAAGTTATTTATTATTATCATGCCTGTTTTCCTTCCCCTGAAGTGGAAATGAACCATTCTTTGGTCCCTGTGCTTTTATTTCCATCCCAAGCTGGGGCACTACAGGTGCACTTTGCTTCTTTAAAGCTCCTCAGTGGTTTCACTGCCCATTTTGTTTCTCTCCATGAAACTCTGTTGACTCCAAGGCAGGAGCTGCTTCCTCGAGTTGTGATTTTCCTCTGATGCTCCTTGGTGTTTTCTTTTGTTGTGGATCCCACAGGGCCATCTCCACATAGCCCAGGTGCCCCAGGGAGAGCAGGTCCAGATCACGCAGGACAGCGAGGTGAGCAAAGCCTGGGGGATTCTCATTGTGGAACTGGACCCCTGAGAGCTGAGGGAAAATGAGAAAATGTGCTGGAACCAGGAGAAAATGTGGTTTAGAACCTGCTACTTCTGTCTCTGGGGTTTTTTGGGTTTCTTTATTTTGATTGTTTTGATTTATGTTATTTTTATTTATTTTTCCCTCCCTCACCAGCCAGGACATCTCAGTGTGTGTTAATTGTTCCATAAGGCTGATGATCTTTGGAAATTTAGTACTTACAGAGTACAGCAGGAAACCAGTTTGTGTGCTTGCACTGCCATGAAAATGAAATTATTTTGTTTAAATTTATGAACTAAACGTGATCAGAACACTCAGGGCCTTTAATGGTTGAACAGGAGTTGGAGAAACCTCCAGCCTCCATCAGTAAAGAAATATTCCAGAAGGAATTTACCCTTCGTTCCTGACCAACTCAGCTGACACTGCAGTATTTGCACTTCTTAATTTTTTTCCAGAAAAATAGTCCAGTAGAATTGGATGGATAAATGGATATGGATAAATGGAAATGGATAAATTCAATTCGAAACCCTCCAATTTTGACTCAGGCAAATCAGTTCCCAAATCCAGGTGGATTTCCCTGTGCATTTGCTGCAGTTGTTGGTTATTTAGGAATATATGGATGCTCCTGACTGCTAAAACTGCTCTTGGATTTTTTGTGCACTTCGTTTAAATGAAGAAGGAATAGAAAAATCAGGTTAAACATTAATGCAGGCAACAATTTGAATCCGTCCCATTTCCCTGTCAAGGTTTTTCCCTCACTGGGAAGTGGATCTGCCTGGGTTAGTTTAATCCCTGTCCAAAGAACCCAAATCACAGCTCATAAAACCACTTTGTGAAGGAATATTGTTAACACAGGCAGCTACTGGAGAATAAATATTATCATAAAAATTCTATAAATATTATAGTTAAAGGCTTGTCCTTTGAAGGGCCTGTCAGGCCTTGAGAGAAAGAAGAAAGGATTAAAATATCCTGGCCCTAATATGTGGTGCTGCCATAAAACTGGAGGAGTTTTTGGGTAAAGAACCACTTTAAAAACTGATGATTCAGCAGAGATTGTTGGAATGGATCCCGAGGTTCCAGCAAACCCTGGATCCTTTGGCTCTTGTTGTCTGCAGGACTTTCAAGGGCTGCATTTGTCCCCGACAGATGAAAACATCTGGTTTTAAATTGATGACAATGTACACAAGTGAGAGAAGAGCTGCCAGCAGGAGAAACTGCACAAAAATTGGGATTTTGTTCTCCGAAATGTGCTGTTTCACTGCAAGGCTCTGCTTGGGCAGCTGCCTTCCCTTAATCCAAGTGTACTTTTGGAAAGACATCTGTGAGCATGTGAATAAAAACTTCATGTCATGAAGATTTCCTTGTTGGACTTTGTAGCTTAAAATACTTTGGTTTATTGAGAATGTTGGTTTTTTTTTTGTAATAGATGTAATCCCTATAATAGAACTGTTCTGGTTTTCAGTATGGAATGAGGATAAAATAAAAAACAAACAGTAAATAGCTCTGCAACCCTGTAAAAGTGTTACATTGCTAATTCTGGGTTGGTAAGAGTTGGATTTCAATTTGCAGGTTTATATAAAGAAGGAATACCAAGTTTTACCTCAGAAAAATTTGGCATAAAAATACATTAGCCGGTAACTTCCAAAAGCAAAACATGCCTGGTGTGAAACTTCCTTGCTTTTGAGGCTGATTGGAGCTCGATTGCCTAAAGAACCTTCAGCAGAACTTCCTAAATTCATGGATTTCCTTCATCTTGAAACAGATTTTTTTTTTGCAGCATTTAAAATCCCAGACTTGTGCTGATTGTCCATTCTCTCCTTTTCCAGGGAAACCTGCAGATACACCAAGTCCACGTGGGTCAGGATGGGCAGGTAGGACCAGGACTGAGTTTAAGCAGCATTTTCCTTGGTCTTTGATGTAATCTCCCATTTTTAGTGCCTGTTCTAACGAGTCAAACCTGCTCTGGGGCCTTCCTGTTGAAAGAAATCGCTTGCAAAATGATAAAACGTGACCGAAATATTTGAAATGCAGAAAGTATTTGGCCCAGCTTGGTTCATCATTCCTGCAGAATATTTTCTCCCTGTTTTCTCCTTCCTTTGGCCTCTTCCCCTGTCCGTGGAGGAGCTGGATTGATGCCAGTGTGTGTACAGGGTGTTCTTGTCTGCTCTCCTCTGTCACCACATGTGGCCTCAGTCCCTACATTTATTGCTGACCTTGAAGCAGTTACTGGTTTTTTCCCTGTTTTTTTCATCTCTCATGGCATGGCTGTCCTGAGAGAAGCAGCTCTTCCCCATCTGCTTTTGTTCTCTTTGATGAGAAGGTTTTATGAGGTGCTTATGCAAACGTGAGGTGAGGAAAAGCAGCTTTTCCTTGGATGAGGAGTCACCAAAGTGGGAGCAAGCAGGATTCCCAGGTCAGGTGCAGCAGAGCTGCTCACATTTGATCTCAGATGTGAAACAGAGCACAAAAATCTTCTTGCAAGAAGCTTTCAGGCCAGGCCACTGGAACCAGAGTGTGAGGAATTGTTTGGTTCCTGGTGAATAGGAATAAAGTGGGAGAGATCTCGGATCCTGCCCAGGATGGAGGCTCTGCCTTCAGCAGGGTTTGGAGCTCAGAGGAGCCCCCAGCACTCTGAACATTGGGCCACGTGCAGTATTTGGACTTAAACAAGAAAAATAAAGCCATGGAGGTGTTCTTTGCTCAGGGCTGCATCAGAGGTGCTTTTGCAGAAGGGAATCTGGGAAAGGTGATTTTTTGGAGATGTTGTTTCAGTGTTTATTGGGTTTTTTTTCCTTCTCTGTGAAATATTGCTGTCCAAATTACACCTCCTTACAGGGCTAATACTGGCTTTTATGTCTCTCTGAGTGTGGAAGATTAAATTGAATCAATTTGTAATTAACACCTCACAGCATTATTTTCCCCTTGGATGATCTATTCCTGGGTAAATTAGTGTGTCCACGTGTCTGTGCATGCTCAGGGCTGTGTGATCTATGTGAGATAGGGAAGAAAACCACGATTAATTATCTTTTTTTGGGATTTAAACCATGTTATCTATCTGTCTGTACTATCACACAGCACACCAGATTTGGGATAATCTTGGTTCTGCTGGCAGCAGAATCAGTGGTTTTTGGCTGTACACACGTTCAGAAATCAGTTTAACATCCAGTTTTTGTGGAGTTTTTTTTTAACTAGCTGTGCTCTGAGCTCTGCTTTTAAACTTTGGTTAAAAACAAGGGATGAAGTGCTGGGATTTTGCTTTTCCTTCACTCACTCAGCTGCGTTTTGGTGTGGAAGAACTTCAGTGCCTTGAGCATCCCCAGCCAGGAGTTGCCAGGAACATTCCCAGGAACCCTCCAGAACTATTTGCTGGGAAATGGTTCTTTTTCAGTGGATTAAAAACCAGGAGCAAGCAGATATTTAAGGGATTTTTAGCTCTGTTGTGCATTAATTACTGAAAGGGTAATTAATGGAGGGGTGAGGAGCACTCCTGTGATGGGGGGACCAGAGGGGAGCTCTGGGGTTGCTCTGTTGGAGCTGTGAGCCCCTCAAACTGCCCAAGAGAATGAGTTAAATGAGTTCAGCTAAACCCTGCTCGTGGTTTAAGGCTGGGAGCTGTAACTGATCCCTTTTCCTTGGCACTGGGAGAGGGATGAGAGCAGGGAACGTGTCCCAGGATGAGGGGCAGGGAAACACAGAACAAAGCAGCTGCTCCAGGAGACTCCTGGAGTTTTCCCACCTGTCCCATTATTTTCCAAGCTTTTTCCTGCATGTTTTGAAGCCTAATTCACCCTGCCCAGGGACATGGGAATATGGATAATCAGGAATAACGTGGGGCTTCTGTGACTGAGTGTTTTCAGCTGAATAATTAATATATCCTCACTAAGGAACTCAATCTCAGCCTGGCTGCTGAGTATTCCCTGTGAAATTCCTGCTGGGCTGCTGTTTTCCATGATTTACTGTGCATGGAGCAGATGTTGGGGGTTCCCCTGTGCAGGTGAGCTTTGGTGCTGCTGCAGCTTTTCCATCCCAATCCCAAGTGAAAGGTCCACAGAGCAGGAATTTGGGAAGTTCGTGGGAAGCGAGGCAGGGAATGGCACAAACCTGCCATGAAACTTGAGCAGGGAAATCTCCCAGGTGCCAGAGGTGTTCAGGCACCAAATCCTGGCTTTTCTGCAGGATTTTGCTGATTGTAACTTTTCCCCCCCCTCCTGCCTTCTGTCTGGTAGTTGCTCTGAACTCAGATTTTGTTTTTCTGGCATCACTGTCCGTGGAATTAATGAAACCATTCCAAAGGAGCTCTGTCTACCTCCACATGTGTTCTATTAGCTGGAAGTTTCAGATTTCAGTGCACGTTTAATAAAAACACCAAACTGCAAAAATAATTAAAGCTTCACATTAGCAAAGGCTTGAAACCTTGGAAAAGTGGGAATTTTTTTTTTTTGTCTTTGCATTTTATCCTTAGGAATTACCAAAGGTTTTCACATTTGTCTCCTCTGATTACCTGCCCTGCTTCTTCCCCACCTCCATCCTTTTGTTCCTTGGAGTTTTGATCATCCCAGGGAATGTTCAGTGTGTCCTGTGCCTCATGGATACACCTGGGATATAAAGAACAGCACAATTCCAGTGGTTTCCCATTCCTTAATTCTGCTTTTCAGCCATTCCACATTACACACCCTCACAGACAGTGTTTCTCCAGTTTAAGGATTAATTAAATGGCACCACGCAAATGGTCTTTAATTAATTGCCTTGTTCTCAAATGGAAAAGTTGATGTCCTTTAAAATCTAAAATAGGATTGTGTGTGTTCCAGAAGAGCCAACAATTTGTTCTGCTCTGGGAATGAAAAATTCGGGACAATTGCAGCATTTAATTCACTGCAGGGGAGTGGGGAGAAGCAGGAGAATCCAGGATGGCTTTGGCAGGAAAAAGCAAAGTGCTTTTTTAGGATGTGTCTGTGTGTGCACAGGAGATAAATCTGCAGGATTGCTTCTGCCACGTTGTTTTTTGCCAAAGAAATTGGAATTTTATCTAATTGTGGACACAAGTGTGTCCCAGGTGAGTCTGGAATCAAAGGGATGCTCTGAGACCCCTCTGGAGAGAGGGAAGGGATCCCATTCCCACACATTTTCCTGCTGCTTGATGAGGTTTTTTGGATGGAACAGGAATTGCATTTTCTTTTCCCGAACTTTTCCTCTGATAACTTCAATAATATTAACCAAAACTCCATTTATTATCCCAAATCTCAGTCTGTTATCCCAAATCTCAATCTGTTACCCAAAATAAGACAAGAACCACCTAATGCAATTTTTAATTAGCATATAATGCATTTAGTTGGAAAATTCTAGATTTAAATACTCTGAAATCCTTTATTTCAGTTGCTCACTCACAGATTAATCCGAGCTTGGAAGTTTTTTCCCTATCCCTAATCCAGGAGCAGTAGAGGGCAGTAGCATTAAGATGATCCTCCTTTATTTTCTGAGGGAATTTGGAATGGGAGAAATGAGCTGCTCCTTGTACAGGGTCCTTTGGTGGGGACAGGGATGCTCCCAGTGGAATTTCTGTGCTCCTGGTGCTGCTTTGGGATTCCAAAAGCTTTTCCTTGTTCCAGGAAAACTCCTGGAATAACACACACAGAGAAATGGTTGTTACAAGAAAAAAAATATTCAATTAAAAACTCAGTGCAGCTCAGCTGGAGCTTCAAAACTCCTTGATTGGCTTGGGAAAAAATGAATTATTATTTTAAACTGATATTTCTTCAGGAATTGTAATAAATTGTCCTAAATTTGCTCCTGTTTTTAGGAGCAAAAAGGAAAAGAATAGTTTGGAAACAACGTGTGCTTTGTGCAAAGTCCCTGTAAAATCCCAGAGTATTTATGGAAACATGGAGAATTTATGGAAAATCTATTTATGGATAAAATAAAAGTGTTTCAAAATTTAATTATACTTAAATAGAAGCATTTTAATGGCAAGATTTTTTGGGTTTGCTTGAGGATTTTTGTGCACAAACGTTTTAATTTGGTGTTCACAGAGCTCTTCTCAGCTTTCTCAACTGTTCTCAAAGTAACTGATCCAAAACACAACACTCACTATATTTAGTTCTGAAAACTTAATTTTTAGGCAAAGCAGTATTTTAGCAAATGAAAATGGAGACATTTTCTTTTAAAGCAGTCTTAAAATTCAGGATTAAAAAAAGCTTGAGGGAAAATCCTATGCCTTGATGATCAGTACCATCCAAAATATCTCTAGAAAAATTAGTATTCTAATTTTATTGGGATAACTTTTATTGTGGGTAGCATTTTATTTCCTTTGTCTCATCCAGGAGCCCAGTACAGAGATAACAAATAAAGAACTTTGCAGTTGCTTTTCAATTCAACTTGAAGTTTCCCCCCATCTATTAATTATCATTAATTACCCCCCATTAACAGCCTCACAGTGGTTTGTTTTGGGGTTTTTTTTTCTGTCTTTGCCTTTTTTTATAATGCTAAAAAAACAAATCTGAGCTGCAGCAAAGTCTCCAGCAGCAAAATCTCAGATTCTGGGCATTTTTTGGGTGCTTCAGCCCTTGGCACAGGGTGCCCATGAGGAAGAACTTCCCAGGAAAAGCAGGATTCAAACCCTTCCCTGCCCAGCCTGGCTCAGAGCCACAGGTGAGGATTTGCCATGGGAGCAAAAAGGGAATTCCAGCAGATCCTTGGGAATGCAGGGGCTGGGCTGGAGCAGGGCTTTGCCTCGGGCTCCCCAGGATTTACACCTTTTTCAGCTATTCCCATCTCCCACATCCCATTCCCAATCCAAAATCTCTCCTGATGGCCCTTTCTCACCTCACCAACTTCTTCTTTGGCTCGCTGATCAAAAGCAGCAGAAATTTGCAGAGAGATAGCAAAATCATTTTTTTTATATTCATATTGATATCAACTAGGAATTGATTTTATCCCCCTAAAGGACTTCTTTTTCCATTTGTAAAACGTTCTGACTGCTGGAAAGAATTACTAGAGGTGATTTGTTAATCTGTTAGAGGCATTTCTTTGATAGTCCCTCAGTTCACAGAGTGATCTGTGCTGCTTGTAAAACAAGATTGTTTAATGAAGCCTTGGGAAGAAGAGAAAATTTTCTGCATATTTTTTGATTTTTCTCCTAAGAAGGTGGGTTTGTTCCATTAAAATTCCATTCAAGCAGGCAGGAGCATTTATAATGCTCCAAAGAATATGCTCCCTATTTTGGAGTATATTATGTTCTTTATTCACCCAAATCTTGTTTTAATATTGCTGTAAACTTAATAAGAAGAGATGAGATATGAAGTGATAATCTTTTAAATATAAGGAAAAATAATTTTCTCCACCTTGATAGGAGGCAGAGGTCTAAGCTGCCTCTTATTAGAGCTTTTGGTAATAAAAATCTCTGCTTGTAGAATGGCAGAGCTCACAAAGCTATCAGGGCTCATCTAGAGAAATCATTTCTTTTTTGTTTTGTTTGGGTTTTTTTCAGTGCTCTTCATTTATGATTTTTCTCATCATGTGATACCAACCCCATCTCCATGCTCCAGCTTTTCCTTATCCCATCCCTCTGCCTGTGCTCCACTCTCACTTATTTGAAATATTTGGGATGGCTGGAGCACCTCGTGCTCGGGAATCGCCGCCCCACATCCCAAATCCCACCCCAGGGAGGATTTGGGGGATCTTTAACCTGGACAAAAGGAGATCAGGGCAAATTCCCTCTCCCTTCCCACTCTGGGAAGCACAACAGGGAGTCTTGAGGAGTTCAAGCTGTCCCCAGATTTTGTGTGTCAGGGTTAAATGGGATTTTGTGGTGGTTCGTGAGGGGTGGGCAAGGCTTTGGGAATCTTTGGTACCTAAAAATGGGAAATGGCTCCTCTTTTTCATCTCCTCTCTGTTAAAACAGTTGATTTTTGCCAACTTTAGGCACCAAACCCATCCCTTTTAAAAATGAAACCCCAGTGACTCAGCTGAAGGACAATTTTATCTTTTTAAAAGCAAACCTGTGCGATTTACAGAGATTTTTAACAAGACACTGTTAAATACAGTGAAATTTGACAGTTGACTGAGTTTTGTTTGTGTTCATAGATTTAGTCCTTCACGTAGTTGAACTCCATTTCCAGGCCAACTTTCCAGAATCCTTCAAATATTTCAAACTAGCTGAGCAATAAATAAATTTTATCTACGGAATTCTGATAAACTGAAGAAGGATGATCCAAGATCCTGAATTTGGGATTAGGTTTGCACATCTATTAAAATAAAACCCTGCCAGATGAGCGCTTTGTTGCTGGATTTAGACATTCAAATCCCCCCTCAGCAGCACAGTTTTAATTCCTGCTCTCAGCTGCTGTTTTAATTAGCTGGGATATATTTCCCTTATTCAGGGAGGAACATTTGGAAAGTCTGCTTGGAAAACCATCCTCTGTAGCCATTTCTTCAGTGTTCTGTGAAGAGAATTCCTCTTTGTGGAGTAAGGATTTGAAATTATTAACTTGCCTCATTTGATCTGATGCAGTCTGCTGGGATTAATTGTCTCCTGCCTCCATCAATTATCCACTTGGAGCTATCAGTTCCTGCCCGGGCTGGAAGCAAAAGCAGAACTGCTTCACACACTTTTCCTTTGATACAAACTCTGGGCTCCCACCAAGCCTGACTGTGAATGAATCTGGTTGAAAAATTGCTTTTTTTTTTTTTTTTTTTTTAAATAACAACTATTTTTACTCCTGAAATATGTCACTCTGGAATGTTGCTAAATATTTGTGTTAAGCAGCACAAGTGTCACAGAGTTCACCAGGAGGAAGTGTTGGGATTATTTCTCATGGCAGTGGGATTTTCCAGTTAACTGTTTTGGGAGAGGTGGCACTGACCACGAGGGATTCATCCCACAGGAATGGCACAGGGGAGCTCCCAGGGGACTTGGGACAAGGGATGGAGGGACAGGACACAGGGAATGGCTTCCCACTGCCAGAGGCAGGGATAGATGGGATATTGGGAAGGAATTGTTCCCTGGGAGGGTGGGGAGGCCCTGGAATGGATTTCCCAGAGAAGCTGTGGCTGCCCCTGGATCCCTGGGAGTGTCCGAGGCCAGGTTGGACAGAGCTTGGAGCACCCTGGGATAGTGGAAGATGTCCCCTGCCCATGGCAGGGGTGGCACTGGTTGAGCTTTAAGGTTCTTTCCAACCCAAACCACTCAGGGATTCTCTGAAATCCAGCCCATCCTGCATTTAGTTTGTGTGGGCTTTGTGATGCACCAAATTCAGCCAGAGGCAAATGCCAGTGGCTGTGAGAGCAGGCAGTGAAAAAATGCTGATTGGGAATTCCCAGTGCTGGAACTTCGAGGTTTTTGGTCTTTGAGTTCAGGTCAGTGCCAGGAGATTTGTGAGGCTGGAAGTGTGAACAAGGAGATATTTGTGGAGAGAGGAGAGAGAGCCTCAGGCTCTGGGGAGTGAATGACATCGTTCCAACAATGGCACAGGGACTTCTGGGGTCAGCTTCCATGGGATGATGTTGTCCTGCCAGGTAAATTGGATTTATAATGGATCAGCACATAAAAAAGCTGTTGTCAGACCTTTAGGATAAGAGCAGAGAGAACAGAACGTGTCTGGGCGTTGCCTCAGAGCTCCACCACAAGCTGAGAGATGACTTTGAAGAGAGAAGATCAGTTTTTCCCTGTGATCCTCCCTCTGTGGCTGTCTCACCCAGCCCTGTGCTCCTGGCATCCCTTTGGGGCGAAGTCACCCCGAGGAACAGCCTCTGAGCCTCCTGGTGCTGTCCCAAGTCTGAGTTCAATTTTCCTCCCAGAAGGTCCTGATTCCAGTGGAATTAGGAGCAGGTGGCCTCAGGTGTGTGCCCTCCTCAGCTGTGTCACAGCTGCTGTGGAGCTGGGATGAAAATCCCTGGAAAACGTGATCCCCAAACCCCACTGGCTGTGCTCAGGGTGTGTTTGTCCCTGGGGGGATGTTCCAGGGACACGGAATCCTGGGGAAAGGAGGGATCAGGGATCATCTGTTGTGGTGGAACAAAGCACAGCTGTGTCCTGGGAGGGGTCTGCCAGCAACTTTGGCTTTTGGCCCCGTTCTGTTCCATGAGATGGGAACAGATCTGCCAGGATTTGGAGGCCGTGCAGTCCAACATCCCAAAAATCCCTCCTGAATTCCATGATGGTGTTGCAGGACCATTTGTGCCAGGGTAGAAAAGCCCCAAACTCAGGGAACTTTTCTCCTTCTCCCATAGAGACTTTCCAAATTCAAATAATTTGAGTCCCCCCTCATTTGGGTCCCTTTCTATTATTTGGAGTGGAGAAGTAACAGCTGAGCAAATCCAGGATTCTGGAAATCCAGGATTCTGGAAATCCAGGATTCTGGAAATCCAGGATTCTGAATGATTGCCCTAGAAACAAGCAGATAAAACTGTCCAGGAGTGACTTTCTCCTGTTCTTTTAGAAAATATCATTCTACAGAACATTTTTGAGGTACTTCAGTTGTAAAAGTCTCCATTAGAGCTGCTCCTTTATGAAGATTTAATTTTAAAGGGTTTGCTTTGAAGTCTTGGTGGGGTTATTTGATTGAATAAATAAAATCCCTTCGTTTTCCATGTGTTGAATAATGCCTTGTTCATTTTTATGGGAAGACAGTGGAATACATTTGGAGTCTGCTGTCAAACTTGATTTCTTTAAAACTCTGTCCCTGATCTTTAAAAGAGCAGAATTTGGTCTCACTGATGACAGCTGGATAATGAAAAAGGAATGACACCCTTCCAGAGCCAGAGTTTTCCAGAGCGAACATTCCATGTTTTTAACAGTTTTAATCTTATTTCCTGTTCTATTAATCAGGCTGAGCCAGATTGTTTTGTAAGTATTTGTTGTTAGGTTGCTTTTTCCCTGCCTGAAATATCAAATAGGAAAGCTTTTCCTTTCAGCCTCCTATCTCAGCTCAATAGAAATTATAAAATTAGAACAGTGGGATCCAACTTCCCAGACTTTGACGTTCCTCATGTTCACTTCTTAAATTATTGACCTTTCCAGGGAAATCTGTGGTTTTATCTCTTCAGAATTTCCTATAATGAAAAACTCGAATCTTTTTAACTTGGATAAGTGCAGAAGTCTAAAAAAGAGAAGTAAATTCAACCAATGATATTTAAATTACTCCTTCAAAGTGAATAAGATCTCTTTAAATCTGTTTTGCTGAGATGGGACAACACAAATGAGAAGTTGGTTTTCCCAGTGATTCTGCATCCATGGCATCCAGCAGCCCTTAATCCAAACATTTCCGAGCACTAATGATGAAGAAAAGGACTTTAAAAGTCACATTCTTGAGCCATTGCAGTTAAATGGGTTGGGCTTTATTATCAGACCTTGATGTCAGGACAAAAAGTGCCATTTCTGGTGAATTTTTTTCTGAATTCCTTCAAATGCCGGATGAATTCCAAGTGTTGAATTTGTGAGGGATTGTGTTTTCCATTTCAAGGCAAACATTTTATTAAAATGATAAATGGATTTGTCATCTGTTTGCGTTGTGCCTGTAATTATGATTAAAGCAGAAATTGGTGCAACATGTTTGAATGAACTAAAAATCACTGGGTTCTTTTCAACCCAGCAGAGTGCAAAAAGCAAAAGCTACAAAAAATCCCAGACTTCTTTTTTTTACCTAATTTGGAAAGTTATTTGTTTCAGGGAGAAAAAATGTGATATCATGGAATCATGGAATGGTTTGGGATAAAGGGATTTAAAGATCATCCACTTCCACCTCTGCCATGGGCAGGGACACCTCCCATTATCCCAGGTTTTTCCAACCCGGCCATGGACACTTTCCAGGGATGGAAGATCCACAGCTTCCCTGGGCAGGATTTTACTCCTCAAAGCAGTAAAAGTAGGGAAATACAGCAGCAAAACCACACCAAATAATTCATTTTCCAGTATTCAACCCCAAACAGATTAGAATCAAATATAAAAAATTAAAATAAAAACCATTTCCAGCATTAAAAAAGAATTAAAAATCCCATTTTCTTCAGACTCATCCTAAAAAAGGAGGAGATATTTGGGAGCAGCTGCCTGGATGTGTTTGGCTCCATGCTCCATTAAGTTTTAGGGCTGATCTGACATTATCTGCTCCAGAGCATCCCACTGACAGCAGTGAGCCATTCCAGGCTCATGTTCAGGAGCCTGTGTTCAATTTTCCTCCCAGATGGTCCTGATTCCTGTGGAATTAGGAGAAGGTGGGATGCAGGTGGGCTCAGGTGTGTGCCCTCCTCAGCTGTGCCACAGCTGCTGTGGAGCTGGGATGGAAATCCCAGGAAAACAGCAACACTGCTGGCATTTTGTGACCTATTCCTAGAGAAAATCGCTTTAAAAATCAACTTTTTCCTGCCTCTCTGCAGTCCTGGGCAGTGCAAAGGTTTGAGTGTGACAAAGAGGAGAATTGCTGTGAGAATGGCTCCTTTAAAAGGAAAAATTTGTTTTTTCTGCCCAGTAAACAGGTGCTGCAAGGAATTAAAAGGAGGATTTGAAGGAATATTTGGTATCAGGACTGTGTGAGCTGCTACAATTAAACAGAAATATTTTGTCTCACTGAGCAGAGTTTTACAATGAATTCAACGAGGTTTACAATGAATTAAATGAGGTTTACAATGAATTCAGTGAGGTTTATAATTAATGCAATGAGGTTTACAATGAATTAAATGAGGTTTACAATGAATTCAGTGAGGTTTATAATTAATGCAATGAGGTTTACAATGAATTAAATGAGTTTATAGGGTAACACAGAGCAGGATCCTGGAGCATCCCGTGGAATTTGCATTCCTCAGCAAGGGAGGTGATTCTGGCTGGGATATTTCGGAATACAAACAATGTTTTCTAAGCACCCAAACCATCAATATCAGAGTTGAGCCCAGCCCTTCTCACTGATCGAAGAAAACTGGGCTCCCTCCATTAGGAAATACTGGAAATATGTAACAATTAAATAGATATTTATGGATATAAGAGAATTTGGGGGGCTGAATTCCAAAGAAAAAGCCCCAGGTTTGTTTTTGGGGTTGGACTCGGTGCTGAGGGGCAGCAGGAGCCTTTGGGTTTGAGAGCTGACAGAGTTTTTTGGGTTGACAGAAATCAGTTCTTTGGTTTCACCCAGATTTTTTGGGACTTCAGTGTTTTATTCTGTGTATTTTACTCAGTATTCCAATTTTCAAGTTGGTTTAGAATTATTTTGATGCTGGAGTTTTGGTATGTGTGGAAAACCAGGTGAAAAATGGATTTTTGCCCTCAGGATTATCTAGAACTGCCTTGAGTCTCAGCTTAAATAAACCCTTCATTTTTGTCCTGTTCTTTGATCTTTCTGAGCTGCTCTTTTTAGGTCAAACCCCAGACTTTTCCCTACTCCTACATTTTATTGACAATATTCATCCATATGTTTAATCAGGGCTTGGTTTCTCCCTCAGGAGGGTCTTTGACATCTTTTTTCTTGAGTTGCTCCAGGAAAAATTTGGCTCCTCACGGATCTTTGTGCGTTGGCCGTGCTTTGGTTCCCCTGTTCTGTGTTCTTTAGCCCCTCAAAGGCTGCTGGCTCCTGCTTCCCTGCCATTCCTCCTGGAATTCCTCCTGCTTTTAGCTGGAAATTCCTGACCGTGCTGCGTTAGCACCTTTGGAATCTGCTCGTGCCACTTTTTAGGGAACAACTTCCAAAGACCTCACAGCTTTTCTTAAATCCGCAGGGATTTGGGCAACTCCACTCCGTGGTGATTCCAGGGAAAACCTTTTATCCCAGAAAGGTTCTGGCACAGCCCCACAAATGTGATCTCAAATGATGACCTCATGTAAAAATCACAGCGTTGGAATGAGATCAGCAAACACCAGGATGCCACTGGGATTTTTCCTTCTCATTTTCCACACTGTGGTTTGATATTCCCGTGTTGGTGGCGTTTCCACTGAATTATTTGAGGTCGTTTTCCTCATCAATATCAGATTTTTTGTTATAAATCAGCCCTGTCATGTTCTGTAATCAATCCTTCCTCCACAGCTTCACTTGGGAGCAATATGAGAGCTCCAAAATCCTTATTTCAGGAAAAATCTGCATTGTGCCAGGTCATCCCTCTCCACCAGCAAGGTGCAATATTTGGGGGACAGCACCTTTAAAAGCTGGATTTTTGGGACAAAATACACAGAGTGAAGGTTATTTTGGGGTTTTTTTTGTAAAACCAGCTTGGAACAGGAAATATAATTTAAAAAAAGCCCAGCCCAAATGTGCACATGTGATTTTTCAAGGATCTGATGGATGGCTGAATTCTATGTGGTCCAAGGCACACAAGGAAAATAGAGGGATATCCTCAGTGGGAGAGCAGAGGATGTAAAACATGCATTGGAGTGGAATCTTGGTACACGAGGAAGCTGGAACAAGAATGGACTGAGCCCTGCTCCAGGGAATAGGGCTGGGCAGGAATTGCTGCTTTGGACACACTTGAGCCACTTAATTCTTTTAATTCTGAAAGAAAAAGGTAACTGGGAAATGGGGTCAAAGAAATGGGATCAGTGCTGCATTCCAGGAGCATCTGAAATCCCAGGAGATGCGTTTTTACCCTCTAAGACAAGAGATGCTAAAAGTGGTCAGAGTCACAGAAAACTCTGGGACTGAGCAAAATTCCGGAACCGTTTTTTCAGGTCTGAAGGATTTTTTTTACTGTTTGTGTGGTAGGAGATGAGGTTGTGATAACGAGCTCGTGGAAGAGCCTCGGGAGCAAAATACTCTTTAAAGCATTTTTCCATCAAAGCAAGGTACTGGGTTAGGGGTAAAACTATGGCTGAGCTCCAGAGTCTTGGAATCGTGGAATGGTTTGGGTTGGGAAGGACCTTAAAGCCCATCCAGTTCCAACCCTGACACCTTCCACTGTCCCACGGTGCTCCAAGCCCCATCCAACCTGGCCTTGGACACTGCCAGGGATCCAGGGGCAGCCACAGCTTCTCTGGGCCCCCTGTGCCAGGGCCTCCCCACCCTCCCAGGGAACAATTTCTTCCCAATATCCCATCTAACCCTGCATTCCTTCCGTTTAAACCCATTTCCCTCATCCTGTCATTTCATACCCTTGTCCAAGTCCCTCTCCAGCCCCCTCAGAGCCCTTCAGGTGCTGGAAAGCTGCTGGGCTCGAGGAGGAATTCCAAATACTCCAGTAGGAGAGACCTGCAGCCATAAACCACATGGATCAGAGAGCTGGAGCTGAGCAGAAATAGATTTGTGAAATATTTCATTTTGATTAATCCAGCAGCTCTTCCTCCTCACGAGGACAGGAGGGTCATGACAACAGCCCCTGAGAAGCACAATTATATTTTCATTTGTGTTTTAATCTCTTTAAACCTGACAGTTTCCTCAGATTCTCATTGGAGCTCAGCTCAAGCCCTGTTGAGTTTTGCAGCCTGCTTTTGCTCACGCAGAGCAGCGATGGCCAAGGGACAGCCCAGGGGGACAGTTTGGGCTGCCAGAAGGATTTCTGGACTGGATTCATGTTTGTTGGGATCTGTAGTGTTGGGTTAGAAAAATCTCTGTTGAGCCTGAGCAGCACTGTCACTATTTTGGAAGTGCACTCAGATGGGAGGAGTGATAAATAATCCTCTGGAATGATGGTCAGTGGAGACTGTGCTCTGGGAAGGGCCCCACGGACAAGGCAGGAGGTGCTGTGGGCCTTTGAGCCAAGATGTCCAGGTTGGGGGCAGTTTGTGCACTGGGAGAGGTCTGGAAGCAGAAGGAGAGGGGGATTCTGGAGTAGGGTGAGCCTGGGGCAGAGGAAAGAATGAAAGCAGGGAGAAGGAAGGAAGGAAGGAAGGAAGGAAGGAAGGAAGGAAGGAAGGAAGGAAAGGAAGGAGCACTGATATTCCATGTATTCAAAAGAGGTGTTAAATCTTTTGAAAGAACCTGAGTTTAAAGTTTAGAAAAGGGACAAGGAAGAAATGTCCATGGAAGGCAGCAAATCCATGAGTTGGATCCATAACCCCTTTGGAGAAGCTCGAAAGAGGATGCAGAAAGGTCACCCTGGAGGTGCAGCTGCCACTCCTGGGCTGTCCTAGACAGGGGAGAGATGCAGAAGAGATTCCTATGTCTGAGTCAGCAGCCAAGGAATGTGAGGGATAAAGATAACTTGTGGGATAATTATAAATCCACAAATTCTTCACCCTGCTCCCCTCAAAGCACTGAAACAGAGGAAGCCTCAAGACTGTGACAGGACCAGAACGGTTTAAAATCTCTGCCTTTTTGTGTTTTACCTTGGTGTAATCAGGAGCCAGAGCTCAGGAAGTGGGATGTGGAATTGGTATAAAATAATTATGCACCAGTGCAGTGAAAAGGAGGAAGTTTTGGCTCTGCTGCAGCTCTGGGAAAAGTTTCCATGCTCCATTGGGAGAGTCCAGCTGGGCACTGGCCGTGAGCTGGTATTGCCAAGGAGAGCAAATGGGTGATATCCCAGTGGAACAGAGACTGCTGTTTGGACTGCTGATACAGGATTCCCAGTGAAACACAGAACTGGGAGACACTGGATGTTTGCAGAAGTTGTTCCTGGAGCTTTTGCCAAGAGCTCAGTGGAACAAAGAGCAGAGTTAAATTTAGTCCCTGACAACCTGATCGAAACCAACTCCACTCAGGCAAAGCCTGTCCAGCTCCAGACCCAGCGTGGCCTCTGGAGCTGCCAGAGCTACCACAGAGTTGGGATCTTGTGGAAAATCCTTCCAACTCTTGCAGCAGGAGGCTTGAGGCAGCTGCTCTTTAGTGTCAGTGTGAGCTCAGCAGGCCTGGGAATGCCTAAAGGTTTTATTTAAGGTAGAAAACCAGGAGATTTGTGGAATGGTTTGGTTGGAAGGGAGTTTAAAATTCATCTCGTTCCATCCCTGCTGTGGCAGGGACACCTTCCACTATCCCAGGGTGCTCCAAACCCTGTCCAACCTGGCCTTGGACACTTCCAGGGATCCAGGGGCAGCCACAGCTTCTCTGGGCACCCTGTGCCAGGGCCTCCCCACCCTCCCAGGGAAGGAATTATTTCCCAATATCCCATCTATCCCAGCCCTCGGGCAGTTTAAAGCCACCCTTTCCATGGAGAAATTCCTGCTGATGTCCAACCTGACTCTCCTTGGCACAGCCTGAGGCTGTTCCCTCTCATCCCATCCCTGTTCCCTGTTAGCAGAGCCCGAATCCCCCCTGCTGTCCCCTCCTGTCAGGCATTTTTAAGGAGCAGAAATCCCTCCCAGAGCCCTCTTTTTCCCCCTGTAGCTCCAGCAGTGGCACAGAACATTTTCCTTCTCAAACAGAAATAAGGTAACCACGAGGTCTGCTGTGAATATTCCACATTATGTTAACGTTGGGGCTGAAATCTGCTGGAAGCTCTGCCTTGGAAAGGGGACGTGATGTTCAGGGCTTGGAAGAGCCGGGCTGGAGCCTGGGCAAGGTGTTGGGAAAAGCTCCCTGCACCACGGAGCCAGCTGGAAAAGGAAGGCCCAGCCCAGCCTTGCTCCAGCAGCGGTGTCAGCACTGAGGGAACACAAAACCACCACACGGGGCCCAGCTCCTTCCATCTTCCCCTTGAGCTGAGCTTTTCATTCAGGAGGAATCAGCTCTGCCAGCTGAGCACAGCCACCTGGGTTATCGTGTTGATGCCTTCTCCAGANTGTAACGCCCCTCAGCTTGCCCCCCCTTTTAGAATCTTTAGTTTACACATTTTGGGCCTAAAAACAGCCTGGCTGTCCTTGAAGGCAAAGCCCGGAGAGGCTTTGTTATGTCTGCCCAGTACGAGAGAGCAGGAATTCCAGGCTCCAAGGAACTTCAGAGTTACACTCTAAGCAGTACAGAATTTGAAAATAGAAAAGTTAAAACCTAAGGCATCAGTGTCACCTCTGAGTGCTGCCTGCCTCTCCTCACCAGGAGAAAATGACGCTTCTGGAAGCCTCCAAGCTTTCATTTCTCCCCTCTTAACGAGATCAAGCTGCTGATAAATGTTTCCCCTTGTTTTGTGTCAATTAACACTGGGAGGTTGCTCTCTGAGGACTCTGGGACAGCCTTTATCTCCCACATCTCCAGGCTGTGTTTGCGCATCGATGTTTGCATGGAATTGTCTTCCCGACAGCCCCGGGAATTATCTCTGGAGCAGATTTTATTCATTAGGCTCTTGCAGGCCCAGAAGTGCTGGAAGATGAAGGATTTCACAAGAGAGTAAACAAAGGCGGGTTTGTGGTGGAGAGGATCCGCTGGAGAGCTGGGAAGCATTGGCTCCACGTTCCTGTCAATCCTGTGGCTTCTCATTCCCGCTGCTCACAGCCTCATTGGAGCGGGCAGGGTGAGGATGGAAGATACCACAAATTTCTCAGCATTTCAGCCCAGCGAGTGTGAATCATTCCTTTCTTGGAATAACTTTAATAGAAAACCAGGATCTGACCTGATGAGAAAAACGTGCAAAAAACCTTTTCTTCCTTTTTTTTTTTTTTT
>VZRV01005915.1:0-73989 GCA_013398115.1 Falcunculus frontatus | reverse complement strand
TTTTTTTTTTTTTTTTTGCCTCCTTGAAATGGTTTTTTCCAGACTATTTTTATCCATGAGCACTTTAAGAAAGCTTTAAACTTTGGGGGTTGTAACGTTTGTGGAATTAGAGTACTTGGAGGAGGTTTTTTTTTGAGGAGCAGTAAAGTTCCAGCCAATTAGAAAAGAAAATTATTTGTGTCTGGGATAGTTTGCTTTAGATTTTAAACGATTTCTGCAGCTTATGGAGGGTTAGGAAGTGGTTGGATTTCCTTCTGAAGAGATAGAACATCTCCTTTTTAATATATTTCACAGCAACATCAGATGTTAAAGGCATAAGAGGGTTTCTATCTCAGCAATGCACTCAGTAATTCCCTGGTTTTGCATGAAGCACTGGATTGTATTCCCTCAAATCCTCCTCAGTTATTCTGTCATTCTTTGGTCATTTTCTCTTGATGATTTCAAAACCCTGAACAAGTGAAAACCACGAGTTTTTCACCAGTTCAGTGAAGATCAATGTAGTGACTCCCATTTGTGAGAGAATTATTGACACACTTTGTTGTTTTAGGACTTGGATTTATGGTTCTGGGGGATGGAGTCCATTCCTTAATGCCATATAATCCACGGAGTGTTGGTCAGGAAGCCAAAAATTGCTGCTTCTGCGCTCATCTGCTGCCACTGCAAAGTGTAACTTGAGAAAAAGTCCCTTCACTAATTCTCTGAGGGACAACAGCCACCAAAAGCGTTCACAAAAAAAGAATTGAGGCTGTTGCTGCATCGTGGAGCTTCTTAATAATTACTATTTTATCAATTTAAATGCTGATTCGGTCCAAAAATGTACATATAAAACATGGATGCACACAACATGCAGCCCGTGGCAGGGAGTGAGGGTTTAGTTTGGATACTGGGAAAAATTTCCATGTGGAAAGGGTTTTAAAACAGCTTCTCTGGGCAACTCAGGGCAGTGGTGGATTCCCCATCGCTGGAAGTGTGGAAAAAACAAAGATGTGGCACTTGGGACACGGTTAGTGGTGCTGGGTGATGGTTGGTCTTTTCAAATCTTAACAATTCCATGATTCTCTGATCACTGTGTCCTTGAATTCATTTTGCCAGGTGGGATTCATTCTGGCAAATGGAAGGAATTTGGGGGCAAAACTGGTATTTTATAGAAAAATTGAAATGATCACATTTTTAACTCTGGAAATGACCTTGATGCTGCTCTGTCCCAGATTTCTGGGCTTCCCTGGTGCTTCCAGCTGTGGTGACCCTGTTGATAATCAGGAGTTTGTTCATCTGAATTCCACTTTTGAGTGGGGTTTTTTTATCTCTCAGTGTCCAGCAGCACTTTTTAACTCCATAGGATTGTCCATGGATTTTATGCAGTAGTGAAAAGAGAGCTGGAGGTTGTCCTGTGCCAGCTGAGTTCCAGGGAAACACAGCTGGAATTTTGGCCCCTCAGGCATTTTTTTGTGGGAATTACTTGTGGCTCCCCTATTTAGTCCCAGGTTTTTTGGCCTCTCAGGTTGCCCAGTGCAAATCCCACTGCAGACAAACCTTGGACGTGGCTTCCCTGCACCACCTCATTTTTAGGGCACCTCGAGCTGCATAGGAAAAATTGGGAAATATCCTATGGAGGAATTCATAAAAACCAAAAAAACCAGAGCAAAAATTGCCTTTGATTTACAGGTTTACAATGATTTTCCACACGATCTTTTACTCCTCCATGTCAGGCACTCGAGACAAAATCCTGTCTTTGCTGATGAGACTTGGCCAAAAGTCAGCTGGAAAACTCTGCTATTTATCCATTGAGGAAGCAGCTTTTACAAACTTCCCTGAAGGAATTCAGCTAAGTATTTTCTTTAAATGAATATATTTCCAGAGCCACGTTGTTACAACATCTCGGGCTTCTGGAGGTGCTCAGCTGCTTGTTCCAGCTCCTTTAAGATCTTCAGCAATTAGGCTGCACTGATAAAGCCAGGGGGGCTTATCTTGTCTCTTCTTTTAGCTCAGAGGAAATAATTTGTGCATTATATCAGGGATAAGAGGTGGGAAGTGTGAAATCTGATCCCACTCCTGCCACTTGGTGACCCGGAGGAAATTGGTTCCCCACAGCATTTCAGTCCTGCCTCTGTGTGATAGGTGCTGCTGGGCTCATTTTCCAGGGAATTCTGCAGCTCCTCAAGCGTTTCAAACCAATCCCAAACCTTTTAATGAGCTCCTGTGTATCACTTTTATTGAAATAAACAAAAAATTAAGTTATCTGGAGCTTACAATAACTGTGAAATCTTTCTGCTGGAAACCAGTGTGTCCCACTTGTTTGGAAAGATTTTCCCTTCCATTATTCATTACAGGGGCCTTAAAATTATACTCCAGTGACAAAGCCTCTATTTATTTTTAGACAATTGGCATCCACTTCTGGCTGACCTAGAATGTTTCTTTGATGACAATGCCTGTGATCCAGCTGGGTTTGCTGAATGGTTGCATAAACAAAGGCAGATAGTAAAATGTGGGAAAGAAAAGGCTATTTTTATTATATTAGAGACTGGCCAGCCAACTCCAGGCCCAATTTTACATGTCATATCTGTAGCACTACACTTCAACAAAATGCCCTTGTCATCTGCAGAGTATCTCTGGAATTTTATCATTATTGGATTGCGAGGTTACGAGGAGGCTACGAGGAAAAAAGTTCAGAGTGGAGGTGATCCACAGAAAAAGACAATCAGTTTGTTATCCAGCCTCTTCCTTCCTGAAGTATGTAGGTTAAATACATGGAACTGGGAGGATAAGTCTGAGCTTGCTGTTTTCTCCAGTCCCATTTTTTCGTTTATTGGCCAGTTCTTGTTTCATTGCAGCAGCTTCAAAGGCAGCTTCATTTTTAGTGGATAATAACGCTGCCTGTAGGCAAAGAATTCCAGGTAGGAGAATAAACACAAGTCTCATTTGAACTCAAATCGTGGAATCACTGAATGGTTTGGGTTGGGAGGGATATTAAAGCTCATCCTGTTCCATCCCCTGCCATGGGCAGGGACACTTTTCACTATCCCAACTTGCTCCATCCAAAAAAATTGAGGCTTTTACTGCATCATGGAGCTTCTTAATATATAATATTTTATCAATTTAAAAGTTGATTCAGTCCAAAAGTTTACATATGAAACATGAACCCACACAATGTGCAGTCTCTGGCAGGGAGTGAGGGTTTTGGACACTTCCTGGGATCCAGGGGCAGCCACAGCTTCTCTGGGTGCCAGGACCTCTCCATGCTCCCAGGAAATCCAAAGGGAGTTTCACTGCATGGAATCACCATCCAAATTCCTCCCACTTGTTCCAAAGGAAGAACCTGAAACAGTTACTGGTCCAAGAAGATGTCAGAGGGCAAAATTTGGCCACGATTCAAATTCCAGTGGAAATTTAGGGGAAATTTCTATGTTAATGAGACTTGAGACCAAGTGGCAGAGAACTTTCCTCCATGGATTTACATTTAGGTTCTAGATTACAAATAACAGTACTGGAAAGAACTTCCTGATATTCCAGTTGTGGCCTCTCAGTCATCAGTGTTAACCTGTGTCAGGGGAGGGATTGGTTGGATTTTAGGAAAAAGTTCTTCCCTCAGGGAAACTGGAACAAGGAATGGTCACAGCACCAGAGCTCAAGGAGCATTTGGACAACGCTCCCAGGCACAGGATGGGATTTTGGGATTGTCCTGTGCAGGGCCAGGGCTTGGACTCGATGATGCCTGTGATTCCCTTCCAGCTCAGGATATTCTGAGATTCCACGAGCAGCTTCAGGTTCTTCCTGGAGCTGCTGGCAGAGAAGGAGACCAGCACATCCCCAAACCTGCCCCTACAGACCCCAAACCTGCTCCTTTAGATCCCAAAACTGGGGCTACAGACCCCAAAAACTGGGGCTAAAGAACCCAAAAACTGCCCCTACAGACCCCAGCCACTCCTCCAGGGTGTGGCCACGTCTTGGGCCAAGGAAAACCATTGCTGCCACTGGAAAAAGCAATGGCACAGCCCAGCAGTTCCAGCAGGAATATCAAAAAAGATTTTAGCAGGAAAATCAGTTGGTTTCACAGGTTTCTGACATGTCTGGACAAGGATGTTTTTAGGATGTGTGGATTCCCCAGAAGTGCCCCAGCTTTTAACCGCGACCCGTCAGCAGAGATTTATTTCTACCCCATAAAACAATTAAAGCACCCAACAATGCTCTGCAGGAGCATCCTAAAATCATAATGATCCTGTTTGTCTTGGACTGGGAGCTTTACAGGATTTATTTAGGAGCCTTTTTGTTTATCTGTTAAAAATGGCCTTTCAGTCCATGCTAAGCTCGATGGCTTCGGTGTAATTTTCCATGGTTCAGACTTGCTGAAGTAATAAATAAAATGTAATAAGAATAAATTATAAATATTTATAAGACTATTTTAGGCTTTTACGAGGTTCTTAGGATTTCAAATTTAATATCCCAGCCAAAGCTCCACTCAGAGCTCTTCTCTTTCACATCCAAATGCCTGCTCAGGGTTTTGCAGCCGGAGCTGGATGGAGTTGGCTGCCAAAGCTTCACCTGTAGGGATGCCAAGGAAAGCATCCGGTGGGACAGACCCAACAAAGGCAGCAAACCTGGCATCCACACCCGGGCACATTCCAGCTCCCATCCTCGTGCCCTTGGCTCTCCATCAGTCACTCCCACAGACTTGCTTGCACACCAGGTGCGTCAGACAGGGATTTCTGAAAAATACTGGGGAGAAAAAGGGAAAAAAAGAGGCAAAAATGATTGTAAGGTTTCTAGAGAAGTTGTTTTTTGTAAATGACTTTCTGTGCTTACATTTGAATCCCGAATAATTCCATGCAATTTGCTTTAATCAATATTTTCTCCGTGTTTTCCTTTTAAATTTGGGCTTGATTTGGATGGAAAACAATGTGGGGACTGGTGCTAAAAAAGCAATAAACACAATCTTCATTTTGGCTTTAATTGAAGGACCCGGTCCTTGCAGCCCTTCTCTTGAAGAAGTTGATTACATTAACTATTAATTAATAATAAGCAGTTGGTTTGGGGCCAGTGGTTCAGGGTCAGGAGTGGCCAAGCCCTTGATGAGACATGAGGCAGGTCCTGGTTGGAACAAGATGAGCTTTAAGGTCCCTTCCAAGCCAAACCATTCCGTGATTCCATGAGATCTGGGGGATGATGGATCAGCAGAGCTCCCCACCTCTCCCTCGTGTTGGGCAAAGAAGATCCTGTCCCATTAATGGAAAAAAGGGAGAAGCCTCATGTTCCAGAATTATCCTGGAAAAAGAGATCACTAGAGTTTAGTACATCATTAAACACCAAATCTAACAAACAGCTGATTTTTCATGTTAACCTTTATTTTGGGAAAATAATATCCCACAGCCTACGTGGAAAGAAGGAACCCTTGGCAATACCCTTATTAAAGCTGATTTTTGCAAAGCTTGAACGAATTCCTGCCAAAGAGGAGAGCAGGTTGGATGTTTTTTGTTGTTAAGAAATGGGAAAATAACAAATGTTTCCCTGATCCCTGAAGTAATTCATTTTCTGGGTAACATTCTTCATTGATAACTCCATTTTTTATTGTGAAGAATGATCCCAAACCAAGCCAGAAGTTAATAGATGAAAGGAAACTTTGCAGAAATACCCTACTGAATACATGCTCTCTGTTAGGATTTGCCTATTTATTAATATCCTGCATAAAAATTTTTAAACCCATGTGGGTGGAAATAAGATTTGAGTGTATTGGTAAAATCCATGGACTTAAATAAAAATACTCTCTAATTTACTACCAGGGTTTTACTGCTGCGTCTAAGCTGAAGGATTTTAAAAGAGCAATTTTCTTTTCTTGATGTCAAACAGATGTGTTAAAAATAAATTGGTTTTTTAAATTATTTTTATGTGGATTTTACTGACAGAGGGGATTTTTTTTTCCATGGATTGAACTTTGTGATTTTATCTGATATCGATACTTGTCAAGCATGAGGGCTATGGGCTTTGAAGAAGTGTTATTTGTGAAAAAAATCATAATAGAAAGGAGGAATGAGATATTTTTATTCAACTTGATGTAATTTTCTTAAACTTTTTCTACTTTAGAGAGTGATTAGAAAATTCGATTTTCCCCTGTAACCACTTTGCAAGGAGACTCCTCTCGGTGTAACGACTTTGAAAGTTTAAGTCTTTAAAGTCTCAGTTGTGTGGGAGCTGCATTTCCAGCTGGGTCTGCTTTATTTCAGTGACAATGTTTAACTCTGCTCAGCAATGCAGGGAGAAATATGGATTTGGAAGGAGCAGCCTGAAAATTTGAGCAGCAGATAGAGAATTGCTGTGAAGAGGGTGCTCACATTTCAGGGGGAATGTTCAGGATGAGCCATTTTAGAGTGAAGAATCCTCCTTATGCTTAGTTTAGCTTCTGCATCACTCCCTGAGATAGTGGAGAGCATGAGAGGGGTAAGAATTTATTTTTTAATATTTAATAATCGTGGTTTAGTCTCAGTTCTCCCGGTTGTTTTTTGCTGCGGGGGCAATCAGTTCATCTGGCAGGCTGTGAAATCCGTATTAGCAGTTTTTAATAGCCTCAGCATTGACCAAAATTAATAATTTGGGGGTTCTTTTTGTTGATTGATTTGGGGTTACGTGGATTAGTCATTAATATTCTCATCAGTCGCTTCAGCTGTCACCAGCCATTGTGTGCTGAAGATCTCCGTGGCATCAGCATCAGGAGTTTTGTCACTTCTAAATAAAACTGAGTGCCAGCGCTTAGATGTGGGTTTCAATTCTACAATGAAACCTTTCACTTCTAAAACTCATCTTCTGCTGCTCGAATTCCTCTTGGAATTCTTCTTAATTTGCAACAGCAACGCACAACAGTTGAGTGTTCCGGGAGCCTTTTCCAGTCTTTTCAGTGGCTTCATTTAAAGAATATTCCACTCTTTATCCATGTTTTTTCCCTTTGGCTCTCTCATCCTCTGTATCCTCAGCTGCCCCACCTTGCTCAGGTGGTTCCTGATGTGGATTTTGTAGCCAAGGGGGGGTTTTGTAGCTGGGGATGAGCACGAGAGACACGGTGGAAATTGGGATCTGAGAGCTGGAGCGGTGCTGGGGGATACACGAAGCAGCTGTGCTGCAAGAGCTAAGAAATGTCCCCTCGCATTTGGGAAGGACTTGAAATGCTGCACAGAAAAGCAGCAAAGCTGAAAAAATGTCTTGTGATGCTGAATTAAATCAGGGAAGTGTGAGGAGATGTTTTTATTCGGCACCGCCGTGCAGCAAATGGAGCCCCGCTGTGGCTGTTTGTCCCAGGAATCCTTAAAATTCCCAACCTCCCTTCCACAGGAAAGAACTTTCAGGTCTCTGATATATTTTACTGCTTTTGTCTGGGCCAATTTTTGTATTTTCTTTGGTTTGTTTCTAAGGTTGAGAAGCTAAAATTGGACACGTATTTATTTATACGCATAACACTAAATTCTGTTTTCCAAAATGGCATTTCCTTGTTTCCCAAGGCTTTCACATCGGTTTAGGCTGACATTACAAACCTGTTCTTGGTTTCTTTTCCTTGAATTTACATAATGAGTTTGGAAATTGTTGTGGCATTAACTTGTGCTCGTTGGGGATGAATTTCACCTGCCTTTGTGATGCTTTTGAGTATTTCTGCATTGGTTTGGGTTTGGATGTGCTCCTTGCACTGGGATCCACTTTTCTGAGGGTTAAGGTTAAAAAAATTCCTGACCGTTTAGAAATCTTGAAGTGTTTCTCCTCATGTTTTTGATACAGAGTTTTTGACTAAAGATTTGCCCTCTCACAGATAAGCTAATTCCCATTCTCAGCACAACTTGTAATTTTACTGTTGTTAAGTTATATTTAAGAAGAAAAACATTCTGCGAACAGCGTATTTCAAGTCAAAATATTGTGAATTACTTCACCATATTCTCTTTTTCACCAGTAAATATGATACAGCTGAAACAATGACTATTTCCCCCCTTTAAGTTGTTAAACAGATACACTCTGTGCCTGCTAAATTGTGTGTAAATTCTGGATTTCTGGCATTTCCCTTTTTTTGGGAAAATCACTCAAAACACCCCACAGAAATTAATTTTGTTAAATCACTTGAGGGGAATTAGGTCCATCTGCTCAGAGAGTTCAGCCTTTCTAAATTCACTTAGACAAGAAAAAGGAGTCATTGTTTGACTCAAGAGATGCTCGTGCTGTGAGCTGGGGTGTGTTTTTGTAGCACTGACTGTGAGCTTTTGGAGGAAGAGGATTGTTTTTGGAAGTATCTTTTCTTTCCCTGCAGATAAAAGTAGGTAATTAACACATTTTTAATTACGTGTGTAAAGTAATGAGTGCAGCTATGGACAGAGCTGGAGACAGAATTCCAAGTGAGGAGACAGAGAATTCCAAGGAAAGAGACCTAAGTTCTGCTCATGTCTGTAATTATTCCTGTGCACTTACTAAAACATGAGTTAAAAAAGATACAGGTACTTTTTTGCCTAATCCAGTTCATATAAAACATGGAGTTGAACTAAAATCTGATTTTTGGGCCACAGCTGAACCCACAGGGTTTGTTGAGACAGAATTAGGACTGAATCCCTTCAAAATGTCTTACCTTGATGATTAAAAATAAGGAACCTGCTAAAAAAATTTATGAATATTCTATATATAAAACTCTAGCTTTGCCCCAGCACCTTCAGGTGGATTTTCAACCTGTGCTCGAGCTCTGGTGACAGGGAAGGATTTGGAGAGTTAAAAGTTTTGCCAGTGAGTTTTCCCTTTTAAAATCCTGCATTTCCAGCTCCAAGGAAGTTCCCAATGAAATCCCTGTTTACCTGAACCATCAGTGCAGAGCTAAAATCCAAAATGCTCCAAAACTGCCCTGGTTTCATGTCCAGATTTCAAGGCCTAATTAAGTAATGGCTGCAGGGGGTTTCAGATCCTTTGCTTGCAGCTGGATTTCGAAGGGCAGAATAACAGTAGCAGGGTGCTAAAGAACTGCTAAAGATTTATTTTTGTGGCTTTGTGTGGCTGCTCTGCTGAACTGACAGCTCCAAACTTGGCATCAAATGAAAAGATGAACTTTGGAGTTTATCCAGAGTCACCAAGGCCTTGGCTTCAGCCTCTGAACAAGGCCTTGCTAAGAGGGCCTACGTGGGACCTAAAGGAACTTCAATTTATCTGTGGTGATTTTTTTTTTCCCTTAAATCTTTTGTTTTCAAAATTGTTGAATTGTCGAGTCGTTTTGTTCTATGTAGTTTTTTTCCTTCTTTTTTCAAGGCTTTGGGTTCAGCATTTGAACAAGGCCTTGCTCAGAGGGCGTCCGTGGGACCTTAGGGGGGACTTGAATTTATCTGTGGTGATTTTTGTTTCCCCTTAAATCTTTTGTTTTCAAAATTGTTGAATTGTCGAGTCGTTTTGTTCTATGTAGTTTTTTTCCTTCTTTTTTCAAGGCTTTGGGTTCAGCCTTTGAGCAAGGCCTTGCTAAAAGGGCCTATGTGGGACCTGAAGGAACCTGAATTTATCTGTGGTGATTTTTGTTTCCCCTTAAATCTTTTGTTTTCAAAATTGTTGAGTAGGTTTCTTCCTATGTAGTTTTTTTGCTTTGTTTTTCAAAATAATGTTTTTCCTTTTTTTTTCAAGGCTTTGGGTTCAGCATTTGAACAAGGCCTTGCTCAGAGGGCGTCCGTGGGACCTTAGGGGGGACTTGAATTTATCTGTTGTGATTTTTCTACCTTAAATCTCTAATTTTCGAAATAGTTGTATTTTTTTCTATACTGTTATCTCTGATTTCATTTGGGTTTTTTTATGGAAAAAAAATCATATATGTGAAGCTTTTTTTCCCTGTGAAAACACTTGCCAAGGAAATCTTTCTTGCAGTTATCCAAAGGAAAGGTCATTTTTACAGCGAGACTTCAGATCTGTATTTTCAGACAACTCACAAACACCCAGCCAACAATAGCAGGGGCATCTTTCAACTTTAACCTTGTGTTCTTTAAAATTTGTTTAACCAAAAAAAAAAAAAAAATTGGAAGAACTTTCATCTTTTCCATGGAGTGATTCTTTGGGAAACTCGGATAACAAAGAAGGGGAGAAATAGGAATGTTTGACTTTTTATTTTGAAATAAACCGTGAATTTTTGAATTTAGATAAAAACATTAAATTAAAACCCCCGTGAAATATAACTTGCTCCTGGTTTTTTAGCCACGTGACTTTAATTAGTGTTTATTTCTGTAGATTAAGGCATTAAAATCTTCAGCAGGTTTTATTCCAATTTCTATTGAAACCAAACCCAAATGTTTCTTTATGAAAACCATAAACCCAATATTTCAGTGCAGCTTTTCCTGTAAATATTTTTCCATGAGTTATTTCTTGCTGCCTTTAGCTACAAGTATTTAAAACAAGAAACAGAGCTCAGGAATCTCCTTGAAAACAATTCTTCATCAGGGACAGGCAGCAGCTTCCAGAGAGAAAAGGAAACCTGAAACACTTAATGCCTCTATTAATTAAATTTTTAGTGATTTCTCAGGCTGTTGAAAGTGTGGAGATGCACATGATGGATGTTTTGGGATACTCACTCCAGGAGGCTTCCAGGTGAGGGAGAGGTGGCTCCTGTTGGGCTTTGGCTGCCTTTCAAAAGAGATTTCAAGGAGATAAATGGAAAATACAACACAAAATCCACGTAAAGCTATGCTCATACAGGAGCTGCAGGGGCTCACGGTTGGCTTTGCTTTTAACACCTGAAAAGCTGGTTTGTGCTTTAGCTGGTGGTAAATAAAGAGTGGATTTGGGATCCAGGGGCTCATTTATTGCTGTATATTGTGCTTTTCTGTTAATGATGATTTATGGAGCAGAGGGATGATATTTGTGGTTTATAACAATGGACGTGGCCAAATTCTGTGGTTATGAAAGGGGAACATCAGGATTTTTAAGTTACCATTTGAATATAATCTTTCCAAAATACCTCCTGGCTTTCCCTTCTCCTTTATTAAACCTGTCACGTTGGAGGTGTGAGAGATGAGGGCGAGAATCAGGATGTCCCAGTGGGATCTGGGGATCATGGATCTCAGGAATATTTTCCATTATTCCTCCCCGAAGCAGAGGGTCCAAACCTGAACTTGCTTTTGGCATCAGTCCCCACATTCCAGGAACATTTGCCTCCTGGAGCGAGGGGAATATCCAAGGAGTTTTGTTTGGGAATGTGCAGTGTTAATGGAGTGGGAGCTGGGACTGGGCAGCCCCCAGAATATCAGAGTGTGTGGTGTTCCCAAAGCTGGGGATGGCATGGAAGTGCTTTTCCATGGCAATTCCAGACAAGGACAGAGCCAAAGTGAGGATTAGAGCCAATGGATGGGGCGTTGCTATACCCAATAAATAAAGCTCCTAATTAAAAGGGGAATATAATGGAGTTAGAGAGGAAAATGTCTGTAGAGGATATTGATTATAATAATCTTTAGGGTTATGTTCTAGAAAAGCAGATTTATTACAAGAAAAAAGAGGGTTTTTGTATAATTTTGTGGATGTTGGGACTCCTTTGGTGATGTGGAAGAGTGAAGAATAACGGGGGAAGAGTGAAATTGTGTGAAGAGCATTTGGGTGGGTGTTACATCCAAAAAACTTAATTATCGTTGGCAGCACTCAGCACAAACTGGAGCAGGTTAAAAATGCATAAAAAAATGTGAATACATTCAATTTATGTTATGTTTTAAAAGGATCATCCAAAAATTGTAAATTATAACAAGAATAACTTTGATAATTCTCCTAAACTCATCCCTTGGAGAGAACCCAGGTTCTTTTGGGCTGCTCTCTGCAAGAATATTCCCAAAAGCTTCTCTAAATTAACAAAGATCTACATCCTGTGGATTATTTTAAACCACAACAAACTCCTGTGTGGGTACTATTTGACAGAATTCCAGAGGATTTAATTCATAGATCTTAATTCACTTTCAAATCTAATTAGGTTGAATTTAATGAAAGTCATTTGAATTACGAGTGAGAGTGCTGAGGGATTTAATGGAGTTTATCCCTGTATTTTATCCCTAATTTTTTTTATATATATCCCTATATTTTATAGGGGAAAAAATATATATCCCTATAAGTATCCCTTTATTTTATCCCTATATTTTTAATATATATATCCCTACACTGTATAGGGAAAAATATATATTTCTTTAGGTATCCTTGTATTTTATCTCTATATATTTATATATATCCCTATATTTTATAGGGAAACATATATATGTATCTCTATATTTTATCCCTATATATATATATCCCTCTATTTTTCCCTATGTCCTGCTATGGATAGCCACCCTGAAATATTTATTTTTCCATGGAACAGGACAATCAGTGTGGCAAGAACAGGATTTTTTTGAGCCCTGACTGTAATTCCAGCAGATCAGAAATACCACACAATTCTTTCGTTTGCTCAGTCCACGTAAAATCAACAAAATATTCCATATATACTCACTCTTTGCAGGAGTGCAGCTGGAAAAGGAAATATCCAGGATTTTGTGGGGGGATTTTGTATCTGAATTTTATCTTAACTCATCGGTGGCTGCAGCTCTCCTGCTGATGTTATCTGGAGTCAGGGATTCGGGAGGCAGAGCTGAGGAATTAAGGAATATGGAGTTACACACTTGCAGGAAAAGCTGCTCAGGGCTTGGACAGGACACAACTTTCCATGTTGACCTTCATTCCAGAGGTTCCACCAAACTTTTGGGAAGGGCACCTTGTGTTTCCCTGCCTTACCTCATGTGCCTGTTACTCATTTTCTCAGCTGAATTCGTTTTTGGGGGTGAACATCAGTTCCTCACACTCTCCACGCTTTTGTTCCGTGTTGTTCCCTTTCAAACCATTGGGAATTTTGCCATTGGTTTGACAGGACCTGGATCAGACCTTGGAAGTTTTCAGCTCCAGCTCCAAAAGTCGTCACTGCAGGGATTTAAAAGCCATGTGGATGCAGAGCTTGGGGACTTGGCAGTGCTGGGAATGTTGGACTCCATGGCCTTGGAGGGGCTTTTCCAACCTAAACCAGTTGAGGATTCAGGGATTATTTGAGTTCCTTGGTATTTTCTACTTCATGGGCTCAGGAGAGTTGAATCCAGCGTTTGTTGTGTGATGTGGAGGGAACGGGGCTGGGAAGGGTTTGGAGCACCAGGAGCAGCTGAGGGGGCTCAGCCTGGGGAAAAAGGGGCTCAGGGGGGAGCTGAACAATTCCCTGGCAAGAGGGTGGAGCCGGGTGGGAATCGGGCTCTGCTCCCAGGGAGCAGGCACAGGATGAGAGGAAATGGCTTGAACTTGTAGGGGATGTTTAGGTTGGATATTGGGGAAAATTCCTTCCTGGAAAGGGCTGCCCAGCCCTGGCACAGCTGCCCAGGGCAGTGGTGGAATCCCCATTCCTACAGGGATTTAAAGCCATGTGGATGTGGCATTTGGGGTCGTGGATCCATTCCCTTGGCAGTGCTGGGAATGCTTGGATTTGATGATCTTGGAGGGCTTCTGCAACCTCTGTGTTTCCATGTCAGATCAGGGATGCGTTTTCCAAGGTCCAAATCCTTGGGTTGTGTTTCAATGGAATTTTTGTCTTGCATTTGGAGCAACACAAGCCTTATTTCCATGGGATTTCAATGGGATTTTGATAGGATCACCTTCCTGTGCTTCCCTCTGGAGCTGCCAGGATCCCTCAATCCCACTCCTGGCCGAGCTCACGCTGCCTTATCAGTTCAACCTTTAAGCATTCCCAAATATTCCCTGAAAACCTTTTTTGTCCGTCCTCTTAGGAGCCAGAGGAATGAAATCCCTTTGAAATTCCCCGTGGGCTTTGGGAGGAGGGAGAAAACGCTTCAAATTGGCAAAATGCACTTGTCTGACAACACCAGGGCTCCCAAATTTATTATTGTTTTCCTTCAAAAGAGAAATTAAGGAGCATCTTGAACCACTTGTCCTAATTGGCCGAGCCAGTGAAATATGTATGGATGCACATTATCCATAGAAAAAGTGGAGCATTGGAAATATTTCCCCTTTCTGACAAATGGAACCATTTGTTCCTCATTTTTCCCTATCTAAACAGTGCTCCCGAGGCTGGGAGAGCCCCGGGGAGGGAGAGGAGGGGATTTATTGTCACGGAAAGATCAGCTCTGCCTGCAACTTTTCCCCCTTTATTTGCTGTTCCTACAAAGCACCTCGAAAAAAAGGGAAAAAATCCGTGAGATAAATCAAGCAAAAGATAAAGCCCTTTTATTCTTACAAGGGTTTTTAGGCATAATGCTGTAGAATCCATGGAAAAATGCTGGATAAACCTTCCTGTGCTGGCTCCCAGAGAGATTTTGTGGGAAGAAAGCGGGAAAACCTGTGGAAAAATGATAGCAAAAGTTAAAAAAAATACAGATAATAGCAGTTCTTACAGACCAGGTGGTATGAGCAGAGCGAGGAGGATAAAAAAATGAATTAATTAAATATAAATGAATTATATATAAATGAATTAATTTAAACAAAAATAATTTAAATTAAGCAATGATTCCACAAGCAAAACTGGTCTTTTGGCTTTAAAAACATGAATTTTTCTTTTCCTGTGGGATTAATTCCGTGAAGGTAAAAGTTTTGTGCTTTTTAAGGAAGATTTTAGAAGTCATTTTAAAACTATTGCTATGTGCACATGCTGATTTGTCCCATAATATTCCCAAGTATATGGAATTTAAGAGCATCTGAAACGCGAGCAGAACTCGGGGTTTGTGGCTATTTCCCCGTGTGTCAAATTTTTGGTGTCAAACCCAGATTTTGGGTTGATTTATTTTTTGCCCATTGCAGGTACAAATTAAATACTGCCTAAATAATCATAATTAGCAGATTAAAACTGATTTGCTTTCAGCTGAATGGAGAATTTACATTTAATGGAACTTTTTAATAAGAGCAAAGAACCTTTGAGGTGCAGAGTAAGGAATATAAAGTTGCCAATTTTAAAGCAGAACTATTTTTGCTCAATGCTGCAGGATTTAAAATCCATAAATTTGCAATTAGACAGTAATTAAAGTGTATCCCATTAATTAGATTTTTATTCCATGAATGATTTTTACTCCATAAATGATTTTTACTCCATTAATGATTTTAACTCCACCTCTTGCATTTTAACAAACCTCAAGGAAAAATCTTGAGGAATTATCACAGATATTCCTCATTATTGTGATATCCTAATATTGTAATTCCAGGGCTGAAACAATTAATGAGGAATTGTTTCATTAAAGTTCCTTCCCAATGCAGTTCTTTGTAAATATGGATTTTAATGGGAATAATAATTATTGTCCCAAAAATTGGCCAAATTTAGGTGCACTCAGGTTCACAGGATCCTGTAAAAACTGAGGGGACAGGGAATGTTCCAGGACATAAAAACCCATCCTGGATAAAATTCCCTGTAGTGGGGAACTAAGATAAAAAATCAGGAATTCTGGATTTCTTGGCCACATTTTCAGGTGTTTTCTCTGATTTTTCATAGTTTTTCTCCTGCTTTTACCAAGGAAGGAGCCAAAGGAGGTTTCTGCTTTTGGAGGAAGCCCCTGATCCCTTTTGGCTTTGTTGAGTTCCCATCTGATCCCACATTCCCTGAGGAATGGGAATGAGCACTGAACCCTCTTCCTTTTTTTCCCTTCTGTCAATCTGCAGAATGCTTGAGAATGATCAGGAAAAAACTTCCCAAATCCACAGTCCCCCGAGCTGTCAGTTACAGGAAACCTTTGGATTTTCACGTTTCCTTGGTTTTGGAGTTCTCTGCTCCCAGGGCAGCTCCTCTTCTCCCAGCTCTGTTCAAACACTTGGGATTCAAAAGGATCTTGACGTATTTGTGACAGTTTTTCCCTTCAAATCTTTGGGATGGATTCAATTTCACTGTTACATTTCAGATGAACAAATTCTCCTTTGTTCTGGTGAAAATTAACAGGAAACTTTTAATTTAATTTGAATCTTTAATTTAATTGACACAACAAAGTGCCTTGTTTTTTGTGGTGGAAAATTTGGCATTTTACAACTTCTGTGTTTAATTTCCAAGCTGAACAATCTGATTTTTGTGCTCTTTGTACCCTTTTAATAGACGAGGTTTTCACTATTGATTTTTGATGTGCAAATTCCTTAAAGCCTCTGCAGCGAGCTTGAACCTCCTCGAGAAAAACTCGTTCGTGATGAACCCAAGTCCAAAGATTTTGAAAAATATTTCATGGATTCTTGGCAGCCCTTCTAAAGTGGGAACCAAATGTGAGCAGGGATAGCCCCAGGTCAGCTCTGGGTGTCTTTTAATGAGTTTTGGGTTTAATCTCAATATCTCAACTCGAAACATTTGCTTCTTGAAAGCAGAATATTTAATTCGTTGAGCAGTTGCTGACAGCTGCATGTAAAGGAAAAAAAAAAAAAAAAGGAATTTGTTTCCAGCTAAAAAAGAAATGCTTCAAAATGTTTTTATTAAAAAAAAAAAAAATCCCCACAACAGCTTTGGAATATCTTCATCCTCGGTTTTTATTCGCTCTGTCCCAGCCGGGATTTACAAGCTCGTGAAAAGGTTACAATCCCAATAAAGCGACACGGAGCAGGGAATTACGGAGTCTGTAAATCCTTGGCAGTGTTTAGTGAGGTGTGAGGTGAGGTTAAAAAAACCAGGGAATAAGGACGGGGAACCCCTTGGAGTTTAAGGCTCAGGTGGCCAAAGGTCAGGGTTAAACTCTCTCGGGGTTAAGCAAACTCAGCTTTGTTGGGTCTGGGTTAAACGGAGCCGGATCCTTCCTAAGAGAGAAGCACAAGGAATGCACGGAGTCGGAATTATCTGACTTCATTGGAAAGATAAATATTGGCAAATCCTGCTCCTGTCACTGTTGGGGTGGTGTGAAACAAGTGTTTAACACAGAATTTTAATGATGAAGATTTTCCCTCTGTAAGTTTTCTCTTCATTTTTGCCTTTAAGGAATTCTGGGAATGGGATTCAGCGTCTTTCCTTTGGAATATCTGCTCAAGGCTTTTATATTCTTCTCCTATTTTATTTGCTTTGCCTTTGTCATCGTTCTGTGATACTTCCCCAGCCTTCCACAAAATTCTTTATTTCCACGGGATCGCTCTGGAACAAAAACCCTCATTTAGATATCTTTCGTTTCATTTCAAATTCCGTGCTTTCCATAAAAAATTCAGGTGGATTTGTTACATAACGGATCTTTCATAACCTTTGAACATTCCTTGAGCTCAGCCTCTCCCGGAGGAATCCTTCCCCAACTCCTTCCTCGGCCTCGTGTCTCCACAAACACGCGGCTCATTTGGAGCCAGCTTCCCAAATCTTGGACATTTACTGGGAACATTCTGTATCTGGGCAGTTCCTATTATTTACCTGGGATTGCAGGGATGGGAGCCATGGAATTACTCAACAATTAAGTCACTTCATTAGGCAGATATTTCAGAATCCTGCCGGTTTTCAGCACGATTTGGGGTCGTTTTGCCACCCCATAAATAAAGAAATAACGGCATCGGTGTGGGATAAACTCCCTGAAAGATTCCTTGTTGGAAATTCCTGGCTTTTTATAAAAACAGCCAATAACGCTGTGCAGGGATTTGAAAACACGACTTTCACAGTCGGAAAATATCCCTTAAAATTGTTAATCTGATGTTTTTAGCACTTTAAGTCATAAGTGACCAACAGACACAATAACTTAATAAAGAAATTCAGGAACCGTTCCCTTTTGTTACCACTGAGAGAGTAAAAATTTGGAAAAATGAAGGGAATTAGCAGCTTATTACTCACTTTTATTCCTGCTTTTGAGGTCTGCGAGAGATTTTATCGAATTAAATTTGAAAACAAAATCACCCACCCTTCCTAAATATCCTAAATCAGAATTTTAACCCTGCCTTGGCTCTCCAGGGTGCCTGGCACTGCTCCCTTTGACTCCTTGGTGGCCAAAATCCACTTGTGCTCCGGCTTGGAGCGGGATCGGGGCCAGAAATGTTTAAAATGTGGGATAAGCGTGAGAAATGTTGGGCTGCAAAGCTCAGCTGCCTCTTCATTTCCACGGGATTTCACATGATTTGTACCCTCAGCATCACCCAGGCTCGAGGCTCCTTCACCCTTTGGCTTGGTAGGATTTTGTTTTCCTTGGATAAAATCCCTCCCCAGTCCCCAACCAGTGAACAAACAGATTTAGACAGAAACCCCACAATTGTTTGTTCTTTTCGGGCTCAAATCTCATTTCCAGCCGCAGGAAAAATAATAAAATTAAAGTTTGCTTTCTTTTTTTGCCCCTCTGGTGATAAATATGATGTATTTTGAATTTTCTTGGGATATCTCAGATATTCCAGTGGAAGCTTTGGAAGGGGAGCGTTGCTTTCCCTGCACAATTGGCTGCTGCTCAAGTGGTTTAAGTTTGCGCAGGAATGAAGATTTTCATTTTTAAACTAAGTATTGATCTTAGTAATTTCCATTTAGGACTCAGTGTAATTCCTCAAATTTTTAATTATTTTAATTCTTTTCATTGTTTCTCACTCCAGAACTTTCCCCACTCTGTTTTAAGCCTTTGTGACTCTGGCACACCAAAAATAAATTAGAATTCTTCCTCCTGCAGCATTATCTTAAACTCCTATTTCCTGCACATCGTGTCCGTGGGTTTTCTCAGCTGTTTATCAGGATAGAAATCCCATCCCCTGGGTATAAATCCAGCCCCCCGTGCCCAGGATTTATCTGCACATGGAATAAGAGGTTTTTATCCCGGGTTTTGTGTGACTGCAGGAACGGCAGCGCTTGGCAGTGCAGTCTCCAATGTTTCATTTTTCCTGGAGTGCTCCGTATTCCGCTGGAATTTTTATCCTGAAGATTGCCTTGGATGTATCCGAGGGGGGGGGGCTTCAAACTTTTCATTTTCTCCCTTAATCCCCTCCGTGGCGTTTGTGTCCCTGCTCTCATCCTCGCTCTTGGATCCCGTACTGATATTGAAATGCGTGTGAGCGCCGGGATCCGCTCTTCCCACGTGTTGTGTGCAAACATTTCCAGATTTATCCCCGTGCCATTATTAAAATTATTAGGGATTTCTCCACGTTAAGTATTTCCACGTGCACCTTTCTCTCCTTCAGTGCTGAGACATTTGGGTTTATTTTTTTTTTTTGCAGCGTCCAAATAATTCCAAACTTCCCTTGGTGAAGAACATCCAGAAATTCCAGACGAGTTTTTCTGATGTCAGACTGGATTTTTATCATTTAATCCTTGCACTTATTGGTCTGAAGAGGGAATTTTTATCAGTATTAATGTTAATAAGCTTGTTAATTTATAGTTTTGCTAATTGTTGAGAAATACAACAGGGTGCAAACCTCAGGTGGGATTTACTCTTAATTTGCTCCTTCCCAACACAGAGTCAGGTACAGAAGGAGCAAAGGACACCTCTGTGTCTCTCTCCTGGTCTTTTACTCATTTAAATTCCCATAAAATTCATAAAATAATGTTTTATTGTATAATATATATATATAGTATATTAAATTATGTATTATAATCTCTTATATAATAGAAAATAATTAATATCTTGCTATATATAATATTTTTCTCTATTATTTCTATATTAATATTGTATTATATAATAATACATTATAAATATTATACAATAACCATTTCCCTGTGCCCCAACACTGTAGAAATCCCTTCAGGAATGTCAGCAGCAGCAGTTTTTTCATGGAATGGGATCTGGAATGGTTGAAGCCGTGCATCCATCCCAACAGAGCCTCGAGCTCTCAAAGGGGCTCTTTGTAAATAAAGCTGGGAACAGCTGGGGGGACCCCGGGAATGTCCCCCCACGTTTGGGGAATGGAGCACATTTTTCCAGTGGCAGAAATGGAAAATGCTGTAGGGAGTGGGGAAATGTCAGATGCTGTCAGAGGTTCCCATGAAAGCATCCCCATTGTAAATGGCACCGAGCTCACCCCAAAAAAGCTGATTTTCCCCTGGAATTCCCCCGTGACATTTTGGGTGTGTTAATGCAACATTCAGCAGAATCTCGGGGGTGGCCCCCAGGAGGTCACGGGCTGGAACAAAGCTGTGATTTGCTGCTGCTGAGCCAGAATTCCAGCAGGGAAAACAGGGAAAAGCTGCAAGTCAGCTGCAGCACGAGGGGGAAACTGGGAATGGGATTTGTTCCGGAGGGGCAAAGCCACAGCTCCATTCCCTGGGCAGGGAAGGGAAGCGTTGGCTCAGTGAGCCCTGAAAATGCAGATTTGGGGATTGCAGGTGGAGGAGCTGCCCTGGGCAGTGCAGGGGTTTGCTCCTCTGGAATCAGTGGGAACATGGATTTGGGGGATCTGCACGAGTTCCAGGAGGGTGGGACAAGATTCCAGCTCCTGCTCCATCCCTCTGGACACTCTGGCACTGGAATTAACCCCTGAGCAGTCACATCCTGGGTGAACATGGGCAGGAATTTTCATTTCCATGGATTAGGAAGGTGAAATTTCTCACAATCAGAGACTCCCAAGCCTTTTAAAAGTTCCTCTGTTTGCTCTTTTCCTGCTCTGTTCTGGGTGCCACTATTTAAACTTTAAAATCTCATTTAAAACCTAATTATTAACTCTTCTTATAACACTGCCCAACCATACTCTGGGATGTCCAGTGCTTTATTATTTATTTCCAATTTTAGGATGGATAATTCCTAAAGATTTTTTTAATCTGACTGCACATGAAAAGGAGAAAAAAAACCTGAATTTATCTTTTTCAGTGCTGTTTCATGGCTTATCTCCTCTGTGGCTTATTTACTGTACAGTGGCTTTCTTTGTGCTTTGTGTGATCCAATTCCTAAGTGATATATTCAGGAAAAAGCTCTAAGTAGGTAAATAAAAGGATCAGAGGGAATTCTTGGTCAGCTGAAAATCTCCTTGGAGAGTCTTTTATCCCTTTCTTTCCTGTGCTTTTATCTCCTTGTTATGACAAAAGCTTAAATAGCACTTATTGCCTCCTTCTCCTTAAATCCCATTTCTCCTTTCTCCTCAAAAAGTGTGAAACTTGGATTTAGCAGGAGTTGTGAAATGATTTTTTGAGGGATAAAGTTTGGAGTCGTTGCATTTGGACTGCTCCATCCCGGCAGGATCCAACCCCAGATTGCTCCAGAGGAAAATGTTGGTACCAGGAGGAGAACGGGCTGCAAAAAACACCTCGTGTTCAGCGAGAAAATGCAAATTAAGGGGAAATAACTCCCAGAATTTCCTTGTGAACTGGGAGTGCAGGGGGGAATTGAGCGTGAGGGGGCTCGGTGGCACCAGGGTCATTCTGGGTGTCTCTGCACGAGCTCCTTTCACTGAACTTTCCTACTTTTTAAAGGATTTTTAAGGAAAAAAGCCCAGCATGTTCTGTGTTAGCTATGAAAAACTGCTTTTTATGAGCACAAGCTCTATGGAATCTTTATATTAACGGGATCTTGGCATTTTGCACTCCCCAGGCAGCGTCTGGATCCATGCAAAGGCTGGAAATGCTCTCATTTGTATCAACACCAGACTTGAGCAAGGCCAAATGTGGGTGGGTTTTGATTTTTCCTCAAATGCTGAACCCATTTGCAGCCTTTCTTCATCTCCATAAACAGCCAGACAGAGTCAGGCTCAGACTGAGGAGGATGTGTGAAGAAAAACCCGCTCATCTAAGTCAAAATAATTCATCCCTTAATGGGTTGGGAGGAGGAATAACTTTCCCTGACACTTTTGAAACTCCTTCCCCATCCCACAGATCCCCGTCAGACAGCTCTCTGTGCTCCTTCTCCCTGCACAGCTTTCGGGATAACCTTATCAGGTTATCACTTTTATTGCTGCCCAACTCCTGATGGATGTTTGGGCCACCAAAGCTGCCAAAAAATGATGGTTTCTAGAGAATTATTCCATAGATTCAGCTCGCTTTGTCTGGTATTTCCCTCTGTGCTCCAATAGCGGGAGTGTCCTAAGAATTAAAACTTTTCTTACCAGACTTCCCACGGATTAGACAGAGGAAAGTTTGGAATTGTGGAGGGAGAAGATTCCCAGCAGCCCAGGGAACATTCCATGTTCTCTGCTTGGGTAATTCCGTTCTGACACTGGAAGAAAAGCACATTTCTGCTTTCAAAACTGAGGGGTTGATTGTAAAAATAAGGCACTTTTACCTTCTAAAAGTGGATTTTATACAGCTCTGGTGAGCTTTAATTCCACTTCCCACTCGTGTGGCCACACACACTCACAGAGCCTGGTTTGGGGTGGGATTTTCCCCCCTTTTCCTTTCACTGAGACAAAGTTTTGGTGAGTAGAACACAAGTGAAGCTGAACTCGCTGCACACAACTATTCCTGAACACAAATATGCGCTCCCAGCCTTTATTTTAGGTTCTATCCTCGTTTTACATTATCCCAGCTGGGTATTAAAGTGAGCTCCAGAACTGGCAATGGGTTGGGGAAAAGCAGATGTGGACTCAGAGCAAACAACAGCTTTGGGTCCAGAGCCCTCCTTGATGTCTGCTTCAAACTCACACTCCAGGAAAAAAAACTACAATAAAATGGAGAGGGCTTCCAAAATGCCTTTTCAAACATGCAAATGATGCTGGGAAAGTTTAACATGTATGCAAATGTAATCTGGAGAGGGGAATTAAAGACCTTTGGCTGGCCTGGAGACTCAGCTGGTAGCAAAATAGAAATTTATTGCTGGATGGGAGAGTGAGGTTCAAGCACAGGCCAGGGATGGCTGGGAGCTCCACGTAGGTGAAACTTGGAGCTCTACAGCAAAGCCAGGGATTCAGAGATGGGCTGGTTCCTGTAATTCCATCCCCTGGATCTGGCTGGAGTGGAAAATGAACACAAAGGGTAAACAAAGGGGTGAGGAGAGCACAGAACCTCGGAGAGCCCCGGCAAGGGTAAAACTGCCCTGACAACTCACATATGGTTGGAGTTTAATCCACAGGGGAGAACAGGCACTCCACGCCTGTGCCAATTGTTTTCCACCCCCAAAGCAAAGAGATTTTAATGATTTATAGCAGAACAGGGTGGATGTGTTACCTAATGGCTTTAGAATGACTCGATGCAGTTTTCGAAGCGATGCAGGAAGTGGAGTGGATAAACAAATCCCTTCTTATTCCTCTTTGTTCCCATTTGAAACGGAGCTTTGGTTCTCTGCTAAAATCTTAATTTCTCTGGGAATGCTTTCCCATGCAAGCAGGAAAAAATTGAAATTTTAAAAATCCCTCCCAAAAAAAGGATTTTATTTGCAGGCTCAATGTGGAATGTAATTGTCAAATCCCATTTTTTAAGGATTTGTACAATTCTTACATGTCAGGCTACTGGCTTCAACTTGAGACAAGTCCACAAAGGAGGAAATCAATTCAAGGAATCAGGAATTCATTTGCAAAATTGAGAAAGCATCATGAACTTGTAGTACATGACTTAGTCAAACAAACTGACACTCTCTTAGGATTCATTTCCATTTTATGGCTGGAAATTAGAAAAAGAACATTTGCATCATTGCAAAGGCTTGGTGTGAAAGAAGCACCAATTCCCAAGCTTTTCTCCAGGGGATTGAAAACATTTGTCCACTTAGTGCCTTGGCTAAAGGGAAGCACATGTGGAATTCCAGCAGAAATGATGTGGCCTCAGGTGGAGAAAACAGGGATAATTCATATCTTATCTGTGAGCCCTGCTGGGAATCAGAGGGTGCTGATTTGTGCGGCTCTGAGGTTATTAAATCTATCAAAAAGCAATATTTAAAAAATGACAGTGGCTGTGTGGAAGAACATCCACCTCCATGGAGGAAAGCCATCAGCTTCCCTGATTGCTTTTCTTCAGGAAAGGGTTTGGACATCAGAGATGATTTTCTGGGGTGGGAGATGATGGATCACTTTTAATATTCAGCCCATCTGCTCCTGGTTCTGGTCAGCACCGGAGCCACACTCACCTTGCCCAGTGCCAGTAATTGAAATAAAATAGATAAAACTCCTGTTCCTTTGGATTCCTTGGACATGAACTTTCCTAGGAGATGAAAGCCAGGATTAGAGCTGGAGTTGGGTGTTTTAATTCCTTTCCTACCCGTATCCTGTAGCCTTTTGTAGGAGTATTTGGAGAAGGGCAGGTGTTCTCTCATATGGTTTTCATTCTAAACCCCAGCCTTTCCATATGTTTACTTTTAGCCTAAATTCTGGGATTCATATTCCCCTTCCACATGGAAATACCCCCTTATAACATGGAGAACTCCTCGTGTTCAGTAGAGCTCTGTCACTCCTGTCAGGAGGTTTGGGTGGAAAAGGAAAACTAAAAACAAAAGACATCTCCAGGTTCTGAATTCCTTCCCTGTCCAGGAAATTGGGGAGCATCTTCCCAAAGGAGTGGGGCTGTTGAAGGGAACAAACCCCAAGGGACCGAGTCTGCTCTTTAACTTGGGTCAGGTTACCACTTTTCCATGTCCTTGGGAATTCTTTCCCATGAATTATGTCCAGAGCAGGTTTTTTTTGGTGCAAGTTTCTGTTAGAAACTCGTTAATGTAATTCAGGTAATTCTCCAGAGCACTGTTTGCTCCTTTAAGTGCTCTTTAATTGACAAGGACTGGCTTAGAACTTTCTCCAGCTGCTGATTTATAGCTCAGGCTCCTCACTCTGCTTTTTCCTGCCATCCTCCTCCTGCTTTTCCTTTGAAGCCACCACGAACTTCTGATCCTGATGGATGGAACTCGAGCCGGTGACATCATTCCACAATTAAAGTGGAGGAGGGAGAAGATTCATTTTCTCGTGCCTTTTCCTGAGCTGTGCAATCCTAGAACTTCTCTGTTGCTCCGTTCTTGTTTTCCCCATCCATATTTCTCCCGGTTAATGGGATCCTGCCGGGGACGGTAGGAGCAGTGTTTTGTTACTCTGGCAACAAGAGCCAAACTTTCAGATGTTATTTTGCTTGTCTTAAAAAAAAAAAAAAAACCCCACTGCCAGTTATGATGTAAACATTTGCAGCTCCCCCTAAATCTCTGTTCTTTCTGGAGTCGAAGCGAAATGACCCTTCCGAGGGCAAAGTGAGGGATTGGAGCAGACATTTTCCAGCTGTGTGGGATTTGGGGAGATCCTCGGTGATCTGCTCAGACTCTTTTTAAGTGGCATATTTACTGCCAGCCTCATTGGAGGGGATGGAGCTTCTCAGCAGCACTGAGAGGCCAAATCCTCCTTTGGATTTATTTAGGAAAAGATTGGATGCTCTTCCCACTGCAGTTGCCTGAAGTCTTCAGCAGAATTTCATAGGAAGTGCTGAAAATCCTCCAGCATTTCTCCTGACAGAACTAATCCCACTGGGAATTTGAGGCCAGGGTGCCATTTCAAGCCGTGCTTGTATTTTTCAGACGAGCAGGGATTTGCCACATTCGGATGGAAAGGGACCCATTCCTTCAGGAATGAGGGATCCTCTCCCTCTTGGCTGGGTTATGGCACTCCAGCCAATTTCCCACCATGCAGATGCTGCGAGTCACCCTCAGTTATTCCCTGGAATGACCTCTCCAGTGCTGGTCACTTGCAGGAGTCTGGGTCACTTGTCTTTGACTCATTCCTTGAGCTCTTGCACCCGGCAGCTCCAGTTTAGGAAGATTTCCCTGACACTGGAGTGTTTTTCTCTGGATTATCCAGCCATTCCTTACTCGGTTGTAGGTTGAATAAAACCCAACAATAACATTCTGCTGGGAAAAAAAAAAACCAACAAACATTTAAGCCAAAGGCTTCTTTAGTATTGCTCAAAATAGTGAATTATCGTCGAGATCTGGAATTGCCCACTCCTGAAAACTCTTCCTTTGGGAAGCAATTCCATGAATTTTGCTGTACTTGCTGCTGGCACTGAACCATTTCTTCACAAACTTTTGCAATTTTGTAGATTTGAGGACTCCTAAGGGACCTTAAAGCTCACCCAGTGCCACCCCTGCCATGGGACACCTTCCATTATCCCAGGCTGCTCCAAGCCTTGTCCAGGGGACACTTCCAGGGATGGAGCAGCCAGAAATTCTTTGGGAATTCCATTCCAGCACCCCACCACCCTCACAGGGAGGAATTTCTTCCCAATCTAAACCTCCCCTCTGGCAGTGGGAAGCCATTCCCTTTGTCCTGTCACTCCATCCCTTGTCCAAATTCTGTCCCCAACTTTCTTGGAGCTCTTTCAGGCGCTGCAAGGCCACGGTTTGGTCACCCTGAAGCTTCCCCAAGTTGAACAATCCCAACTGTCCCAGCCTTTCCCTGTAGGAAAGGTGCTCCATCACTCTGAAGTGCAGCTTGATTTTGGGAAGTGCCATCAGGTAATTCCAGAGCTGTCCTGAGAAGTTTCCCTCGGAGGACAATTCCCTGGGAAGATCTTGGAGCAGGAGATGAGTCAGAGGAACCATCCAGATTTCCTTTCTTCCCAATATCCCCTTGAACTCGATACAGGGAATGAGATGAGGTAACTCCTGTTTCCATAACCAGTCATTTCTCCTGAAATTCCATCTGCACTCAAACTGCCCCTTAATTATAATTAACCTTTGCACGTGTGCTGCTTTCAAGTGGATTTGCAAGGGGAATGTTTGGATTTGATGTCATTGTTCAGGACCTGAACCCATCCCTACTGGAAATCAAAGCAAAGCCGAGCTTTGCCATCACTCCTCTCACTCCATCCAACCAGGGCAGGCAGGAAAGGCACATTTTGGGGATGTTTAGGTGACACAATGGCTGCAGGTTGTGTTCCCACATTTCTCCAGGACAGGAAGGGAATCTCAGAGCTGGGATCGCCGGGAAAGCAGCTGGGATGGTTTCTTCTTCTTATCCAATTAAATAATGCCCCCGCTAAAAACACACTCTGGAATTGTCCTTTTGGTTTCTCCCCACTCCGTGGAGCTGAAATCAGTTTCCCTTCCCATGCCTGTAATTGTGGGGAGTTTCCAGGAGGTGCTCCCTGTTCTATGGCCCTGCAGGGGGTTCCCTAATGAAGCTTTGACAGATTTAAGGTCACTTTTTGCATGGTTCCACTCAGCACTCCCAGAAATGCACAGCAGGGACAGTTCCTCTGCTCTGAGCTGCTTTTAGGAGAGCCTGTGATTTATGCTGGATTTCTTTTCACATTTCATGTCAGAAAGAAATAACAACTTTAGGTACAAGTTGTTGTTGGGGAAGGGAAGGTCTCCAAGTGAAGCTTTAGGAAGCAGCTCATTTAAATTCCCAGTGAAACCCTCACTTTAAGACCAGTGGATGATTTTTATTTTGTTTTCAGTTACCTTAACCCAACACACTTTTATTTTCAGAGCAATTAATTGGGATATTGGTGGGAATAAAGCACCTGCAAGCTCTTGCAGTGGGATTTTCTGCAAAGCCCTTATCCCACAACACTGCATTTCCTTCATACTGGAATATTTGAGGATGTGAGCCACTAAATGAATGTTTTGTTGGCACTAAATGCAGGAGATGGTTTTCGTTTAAGGCTCCAAAAGTTTCAGACTGAAAAGAATCAGGGACAGGGAGTTATCTTTTTGAAGAAGACTCTTATCAGCAGAGCTTCTTATCATTTGAAGGAGCTGTGTTTGTCATTTGAATGTGTTTGGCCATCAGTGTCCCAGGATTTTCAGCTTCCAGAAACATCCACTCGTTCTGTGATTCCAAACCTCACTTTGGTTTAAAGAAACATTCCTGCATTCCTGCTGTAGGAATGGGGAAAAAACATGGAAAAAAGGCATCAAAATCCCAATGTTCTTGGTTTTGAGGTTTTTATAGGTACGCAAACACATGTGCTTGCCCAGATTAATAAAAGAGCTCAAAACAGCAGGAATGGTTTAGAAGGCTCAAAAATGGGGTTTAGAAGATTCAAAAATGGGGTTTAGAAGGCTCAAAAATGGGGTTTAGAAGATTCAAAAATGGGGTTTAGAAGGTTCAAAATGGGGTTTAGAAGGTTCAAAATGGGGTTTAGAAGGTTCAAGCTGCCAAGGCCCAGCCTGAGGAATGGGTGTTTTAAACAAACTTCACTATCCCCAAACCTTTACCTGGTTTTGGAGATTAAAGTTTTAAGTGATGGACTTCCCAAAGAATAAATCTCAGGGATAAGTAAATGAGCACAGGATGTGATAGGAATTGAACCATGGTTGAATAATTTTGGAAGAAATTGAAAGAAAACTTCTTATATTTTATTCTTTTTTTTAAAATTTCCTTTCGTGCCCTGGTAGTTGAATGTTAAATGGGAATTATTTGTTATGGGATAAAATGGACATGGAAGGAAAGGAAGCAGAGGAAGTAGCTGGTTTTCATTATTAATATTCATTTTATTATGTTTTGTGTGGTAAATACCTCACTGAAGAAGGGTCAAATCTAGAAATTTGGGATATCAGTTGTTTTCATGTCCCAAATCATCAGGACTTTGAAGACAGAATGATAGAGGGGGAAAAATGGGGAGAGGAGAGAGAAAACCCCAAAGAGAAAGGCAAAGATTTGGGTCAGTGGGATGGCACAGGGAGAGAATCCCGGAATGATTGGGTTGGAAGGGATTTTAGGGTCATCCCATCCCACCCCATGTCAGGGACAGGGACACCTTCACTATCCCAGGTGCTCCAACCCAACCCATTCCAGGATTCTGTGCTCATGGCATTGTTCAGTCACTCAGAGAGCTGCTGAATTTTACAGTTGAGAAATAAATGAGAAAAAAGTCATTTCAAACCCACAGGTGATCAGTGGGACAGGCTGTGGTCCCGACAGCATCGGGTGCTTCCAAAACGAATACCGTGGGATGAGAGAATTCTGCTTATTCCTGTAAAACCAGACTGGGACATCCTTGAGCAGCTTGGTGCTGATGCTGTCTCAGAACACCCAAGATCCCAATAAAATCCCAACAACACCCCAGAGGTCATTTCTGGAGGTCACCTCCTCTTCCTCCCACGCTCCCCAAGGAAATTCAGGTCCACCCCCTCATCCACGGCCACCCACCCGCAGATCAGCTGAGAAATCATTCTTTGTTCAGCAGAACCTTTGTTAACAATGTTATTTTTGCTCTTTGTTCTCTTCCCTTGGTTTGAAAGATTCCTTTTGTTCGTTGTGTTCGATGTTTAAAAATCCCTCATTTGCGGCTCATAAAAATTAAACCTGAACGTGGGGCTGGGTTTGAGAAATGCAAGGGGGACTTGTTATTAATTACAGACATTGATTTTATTCTGATTTTTGTTTCAAGAAGGGAATTAAAATGAGTTTATCCCAAGCCCATTTTTAAGTGCTTTGGGATGGATCTTTGTGGGGTTTGAAGCCTGTGAGGGACTTGTTGTCTTCTCCAGCCAAATGCAGATGGGATAAACATAAGCATTAATTAGGAATTCCTAAATCTACACCTCCCTAAATCTACACCTTCCTGTTGAAAGGAATATAAACATTGCTGTAATGAATGCCTCTGGCTGTGGGAAGGAATATCTTGGATTTGGGTGTTTGTGCAAGAAAACCTTGCTCAGTGATTTCTGATGTGCTGCTGATGTTATCACAGTGATCTGTCACTCTGTCCCAATTAATTTATCATAATTAATGTAATTACCAGTCCCACAAGGCTGATGCCTTGAGCATCCAGTATGGGAATCCATGTGCTCCATGTTTTGTGGGAAATCCTCGTGGCTGGGAGCAGCTGGGACTGAGGGCCAGCTTCTCTTGTGGTTCCTTTAGTGGGTTTTGGTGTTGGATCTGGATTTGTTTGGATGGTTCATGGGGTATTTCTGGTTCTGTTTGTTTGGATGGTTCATGGGGTATTCCTGGTTCTGGTTTGGATGGTTGATGGGGTGTTTTTGGTTCTGGTTTGGATGGTTCATGGGGTATTCCTGGTTCTGGTTTGGATGGTTCATGGGGTATTCCTAGTTCTGGTTTGGATGGTTCATGGGGTATTCCTGGTTCTGGTTTGGATGGTTGATGGGGTATTTTTGGTCTGAGAGAGCATCTCTCTTAAGAGGATGGGATGAGGGAGCTGGGAAGCCTCAGGAAGAGATGGGTGAGAGAGGACCTCTTCCATGTCCATCTGCAGGGAGGGGCAGAGCATGAACCAGGCTCTGCTCCCAGGGCCCAGCAATGGCACAGGAGGGAATGGGCAGGAACTGAGCATGGCAAGTTCCACCTGGACATGAGGAAGAACTTCTCCTGTGTGGGAACAGCTTGTCCAGAGAGGCTGTGGAGTCTCCCTCAGGGGACATCCCAGACCTGCCTGGACACAGCCCCATGCTCTGGGCTGGCCCTGCTGGGCAGGGAGCAGGGAGCAGCTGCCCCTCTGTGCTCCTTCCAGCTGCCCCTTGCTGGCACTCCCTGGTTCACAGAGTCACAGAATCACCAGGTTGGAAGAGACCTTCAAGATCATCGAGTCCAACCCATGCCCCAACACCTCAACTAAACTAAACCATGGCACCGAGCACCACATCCAATCACTTTTTAAACACATCCAGGGATGGTGATTCCACCACCTCCCCGGGGTAAACCATTCCAATATTTTATCACTCTTTCTGTAAAAAGTTTTTTCCTAATATCCAACCTATATTTTCCTTGGCGCAGCTTAAGACTGTGTCCTCTTGTTCTGTCTGTTGTTGCCTGGAAAAAGAGACCAACCCCCACCTGACCACAACCACCTTTCAGGGAGTTGTAGAGAGTGATAAGGTCACCTCTGAGTCTCCTTTGCCCCAGGCTAAACACCCCCATCTCCCTCAGTCCTTCCTCCCAGGGCTTGTGTTCCAAGCCCTTCACCAGCTTTGTTGCCTCCTCTGGACTCTCTCCACTGTCTCCACGTCCTTCCTGAACCGAGGAGCCCAGAACTGGACCCAGCACTCAAGGTGTGGCCTCAGCAGTGTTGTTCTCACCCTGTCTCTCCCTGCTCTCCCCACAGGTGCTGCAGGGGGCTCAGCTCATCGCCGTGGCCTCGGCCGAGCCCGCGTCCGGCGGCGTGGACGGGTCCCCGCTGCAGGGCAGTGACATCCAGGTGCAGTACGTGCAGCTGACGCCCGTCACAGACCACTCTGCCACCAACCAAGTACGTAGTGAGCCCTTCCTTCTCCAGTTCTCTCCATTCCCCCACTGAGTGTGCTTAACTTGCTCGAAACAGCTGTCAGATGTGTGGTGTATCTACCCACAAATACAGGGAGCTCGTGATCTTCTTTCCAAACTGTAAAACCCATCGTTTATAATAAGAAACGTCAATTTTTTTTTTGAAGGTAGAAATGATCCTTGACTGCTCCTGCTTTTCTGTCCTTGCTCAGTGCCTCTGGAGGAGTTATTTTGGTCACTGTTGTGTCCTTGAAGGCTGAGAGCTTACCGCAAAGGGCAGCACCAAAAGCGTGTCTGCAATCAGTCAAAAAGGATTTTCATACTGAGGTTTCCCTCAGAAGAGTTATTCCTGTTCTGACAGCAGTTTTCCAGTTGTTTTGATCAACAGAAATTCCTGCAGCAGTTGGAAGTGAACACTTGATCCTCTCCACTGTGGAGGAGGAATTATTGGGGTTTTTTGGTCTTTTTTAATCAGTTTGAACAGTTGTGAATCTGAGGCTAGAAAAAGTCTGTCATCAGCTTGAAGCTTTGGTGACAGCACCACAAAGTTGATTTAAAACAGTTGGAACAAGTTTTTCTGAGTTTGGTCACACGTGGTTTTGAAAATCCCACTCCGTGGGCTTCTTCCCTGGGGAAGCCAAGTGCTTGTGGAATTTTTTTTTGCCTCAGCACTGCCCTTGTCAATATTTTATTTTTAATCACTTCTAAGAGTGCTCTGGACACTGAGGGTGTTCTGCAGGGATTGTGCCTTGGTTTTTATGGATTCTCCATCACTGCTGCTCCCATGGATTTAATAAATCCAAGAATAATGGGATACCCTGAGTTGGGAAGGACCCACAAGGATCATGACCCCAAATAAGAGAAGCAGGTAGTGAGAGGTGTTCCTCATGCTGCTGTCCCCACCCCAGGCCTGTGGAATTCCCACATTTCCCTCCCATGGCATTTCTCCTCATGCCTGTGCTCCCTCCTCATCCAGCACCTCCTCAGGAAGGAATTATGGAGCAAAGTTCCCAAGAGCAGCAGCCACCCCAGGAGTTCCTCCCTCTTCAGGGACACTTTGCACCGTGTTCATTTTTAATGCTGTGGTAAACCACAGAGGTTTACAGGGAGCCCAGGGAAAGCAGGGAAGGAATGTGACAGGAAAAGGGGATGAAAGGAAAAACAGACAAGCCCCAAAACAAGTTGGCCATAAATATTTCCTCACTTTGCACCGAGCGAAAATCAAGGATCTGGAAAGGAACTGGAGAAACCAACTCGGTGTTTGCATTGCTTTGAGTTTATCCCTCGTTCAGGAGCTTTTTTTGTGGCTAAAAATATGGAATTATCCTGTGGAGAAGGATCTCTTATCTGAAGGGAAAAGTCTTATCTGAGAGAAGGGAAAACCCCCAAGTGAGGCTGCCCTGACACTTCCACCTGCTTTCACAGAATTCTTTGTCGAGGTGCTGAGATGTTCCCCAGGATTTTGTACCTCTTTATCAATCAAAGCTCATTCAAGTGGAATTTATTTTCCACCTGGCTTGGATTCTGTGCCAATTCCCTGTTTGAAACAGCACAAATGTGGATTTATTGAATGCCTCACAACAAGGTACCAGTTTTCTGCCCTTTTTTTCCTGAAATGAATCCCTGCTCTGAGTTCAGCTGGAGCAGAGCAAAATCCATTTCAATTCTCTATTTTCAGTGTGTTCATGAATGATTTTTGCTTGGCTTCTTTTCATGTTTGGACAGCAGTTTGCAAAGTCTAGAAACACAGAATATTTGGATTAAAATTCTGTGCTCAAATGCAATGCTGGTGGTAAACTCTGTTAGATTTGGAAAAAACCCACCATCATTCCAAACATAAATTCTTGTAATCCTTTCAGGTCAGAGGTGCTGGATCAATATTTGGTGCTGCTGTTGTGCTGATATTTGATAATTCTATTTACTCAATAAACTTTTCCTCTTAATGGGAAAGAAAACTTGGAGGATAATTTAAAAACTTTTGTGCTATCAAATTCAGCAATCTCATGGATTTTTTTCAGCACCTTGGCATGAATTCATTGAACTTTTAAGCGAACACAAAATACCCTTCAAATTAAACAGGCAAAAAAAAATTCCTGTAGCCAAATGCAATTACTGGCAACAAGGCAGAGGGAAATAAATGAATTTAGGAGCAACATTTGATGATTTTGAACCTCTGGGGTTGTAATTTGAATAATAAATAAGCTGGGAGTGTGTAGTAAAACCTAAAAGCTGGGAAATCTGGTGGATTTTCATGGATCTTCTGGCAGGTTCAAGGCTGGGAGCTCAAAGCAGGGCCTCAAATGAGGCTTTTTTATCACAGAAATCCTGTCAGAGAGAGAATTCTGTGCCCAGGGTGTTGCACAGAGCATCCACTCCAGGTGTTCATGAGGGAAAATCCAGCAAGGGCAGATCTCTGGAACCATGGGGGAGTTCAGAGGGAAAAAACTCCTGAAATCCTTGCCCTTTGCTGGGAATTTTCTCCATGCTGTGATCCCAGCTGCTGGCAGGGGAGGCTTTCCTGGGTGTGAGGGGCTCTCTCCAAGCCAGTGCAGCTGTTCTGGATGCTGCTCTCTCCCAGCTCTGGAGGTGTTTTTCCTGCCTCCCAGGAATTTGGGAGTTTGCCGTGGGATTTTCCCTCCCCAGCATCGCTCCTGGTAGGCAGCAAATTCGTCTGTAGAGAGATTTCCTTTGAAGGTTTTAGTCAGTTGTGCTCACTTTTAATTCTTCCTGGTTTTCCTGGGAAAGTGAGGGGAATCAGGCCTGCAGGAGGAATTTTCCCTGAGGAAAATTCTCACTTCACCCAAAATAGGGAAAGGCTGCAGGGGGGAAAATCAGCATTTTTAGACCTTATCCTGCTCCAGCTGGGAAATTCCAAGGACAAAACCAACAGGTGATTTCACTCCCCTTACCCCCAACAGCTCTGGCACTCCAGAACTCCCTCCTGTCTTTTCCATGATCATCCTCAGTGGACTTTTCCTTGCAGAGCCCTGCCCAGCTTCCTATTCCCAAAGTCATTCCATTGGGATCAGCCTTCCACAGCTTCAGCACATTTGGTACCAGACCCTGGATTTATTTCCTTTATTTAGAGCTGCTTCTTTTCTTGGGAAGAGAGAGGGAATAATTGCCTTGGTGCCACTCATGGTTTTGTAGATCTTTATCATAATTGCATTATTTCAGCCTCTTCGTTAGGCTTCACAGGGACTCTTGGTGTTATTTTTGGTGCCTTTGTGTGTTCCCATTCCCTCTGTCCCAGAGCCCACATCCATGTGGATTTTGCTCTGGAATTTTTTCCATTGGTATACACAAGAACTTTATATTTGTATAATAAGTTCACATTCTCTTGGTAACACCAATAAAAAGCACTTTTTGGTTGATCTCCTGCTGTCCTGTTCCCCTTCACAGGGCACTGATTCCCTTCAATCAGCAATCCAGCCAGAAATGCAGATAGAACACGGAGCAATCCAAATCCAGTAAGAGGATTGAGGAATGCTGGGGAGCTGGCAGTGAACTCCAGCCAAAAATGGAGTGCAAGGGGCTGGAAATTCCTCCCAGACTCATGGCCACACCTCAGAACCTCCAGCCATGCCCTGCTTGGCTTCACCTGGAATAATTCCAGCTTCAACCAGAGCTGCATCATGACACCCATCAAAGTCCTGGCCTTCAGAAAAACCCCGTGGGCTGCACTTAGAGCCCCTCAGAGAGGACAAAAACCAATCTTTCAGAGGGAGAGGAAGAACTCTCCTGCATCCAAACTGTGAGACTCAGTCCCTGCCCACCCCGTTGGTCCCTCCTGTGAGAGCGCCGCTGGAATGTCTCAGATGTTGGGGGGCTTTGCTGCCCTGCAGTACCTGCTCTGCCACACAGACAAACTCCCAGAGCTCAGATATTTTTCACTGTTGGAACAGCCTTTTTTTTTTATTTGCTATGGTGTTTATAACAAANNNCAATGGGGTTTAAAAAAAAAAAAAAAAAAAAAAAAAAAAAAAAAGGACAATATTTAAAAAAAGGAGAAATCCCTTGACAGCAAGTCTTGGCCTTTTGCTGGTGTTTTCTGTTCAGTGTCATGAAAACTGTATTTGCAGAAGACTAACACTTTTGTTTGTACTGTTGCTTAACTACTTTTCTAGGGGAAAATGCTTTAAAAATGCTGTAATTACGCATTTCTAATGAAAAATAAATGTGTATTTATGAATAGTGCAGCTCTAAGTTGCTCTGCCTTGGGAATGAGTCCGGGTTGGCAGGAGCTGGGGATGGATCCACATCAAAACCTCTAAGGAAGAGCCCAATCTCAGACCATTTGATGATCTAAATTCCCAATCCCAGATCATTTTATTATCTGAATTCCCAATCCCAGACCATTTTGTTATCTACATTCCCAGTGCAAGAAAAATGGGATAGTTGAGTTTTCGAGTCTGCAGAATTTAATGAATTGATGAAATAATTTTGTTTAATTTGAACAATTCTGAGCTCTCTCCCTTCCAGTTCCTCCTGCCTCCTTTGTCCAGCAGTTCCTCAGAGTGGGATTCATCCATCTGAACCCAGCATCCAAGAGCCAGGTGAAATCCCCTCTCCTCTGAAAGTTCTGGGAAATTTAATACAGATTTTGACAAAGCACCATTGTCCTGTTTGCAAATCATGAGTGGAAAGGAAACCTGTTTGCTGTAACCTTGTTATTTTAATGATACATGTTTGGGAAAATAGGATTTGGAAAATAAGGTTTGGAAAACAGAGTTTGGAAAATAAGAGAGGGAAGTGCTGCTTTGTATTTGATTTTCAGCTGATTTCCCATCTGATCATTGCCAATGTATAGCTCATAATGCATTTAATGAATTGATAAATGAGGTATAGCCACAAATCCCACGTGGCTGAATCCAGGATAACTCAAATTTTTATTTTTTTATTACCAAAGGAAGGGTTAAGCACCCCCAGCTTCTGTTGTCCCTGGTAAGTGTTACACTTTCTATAAATTCCTCCTTCTCTTTGGGATATTTCTTGACACAGAAGCACAATGCAAACAACCACAACTTATGGAGCTCAGGGTTTGCAGCAGGCCAAGAATTTGGCTGTTCTTCAGCTCCTTTTTGGGTGGTGTTTCTCAGACTGGGGGATCTTTGAAGGGCTTGGCACCCAAAGAGAGGTCTAAAAATAAAGCAAGGCCTGGACATTTTAATAATCATGGAATTATGGAATGGTTTGGGTTGGGAGGGACCTTAAGGATCATCCAAATCCACCCCTGCTGTGGGCAAGGACACCTTCCACCATCCCAGGTTATTCCAGCCTGGCCTTGGGCACTTCCAGAGATCCAGGGGCAGCCACAGCTTCTGTGGGAATTCCATTCCAGGGCATCCCCACCCTCCCAGGGAACAATTCCTTCCCAATTCCCATCTATCCCTGCCCTCAGAGGGAATCCATTCCCTGTGTCCTGTCAGGCTGAGCTGGGAATTCTCCTCTATTCCTCTGGTTTGTGGTGAACTCAGGATTTTGTTCTCTTTGCCTTTTCCAGCCGAGGTTCAGGAGGAGCTTGAGTTCAGGAGACTCCAGCACTGAGCCAAGGATTCCAGTGAGTATTCCCTATCCCTGCTCCCTCTCTGTGGGTTTGATCTCCTTGTGCAGGCAAGAAACATCTCCAGGAATGCTGGATGTGTTTTCCAGGCATCATAGGCTGTGCCACCTACAAATAAATCATTCCCAAAAATGAGCAATTCAGGGATGAATTTCCTCCTGGGAATGTCTGTGGGGCTCTGTGCAGTGGGAAGGCACCTTCACCTCGAGGTTGTGCCAAAAACACGTGCACAAAACAGGAAGAAATCCACAAAACAGGAAGAAATCCTGGAAATATTACAAGATAAGGAAGCAGGAGTTCCTGGGGGCCCTGAGGGTTGGGAAGGTTGGTGTTGGTTCTCCAGGGATGTGGTTCCATCCTTGAAGACAATTTTCAGTAAATCAACTAGAAACACTCAAATTACATCTCCTGTAACTCCCAGTCTCTGCCTTTTTCACTAATAATGTTCTTTTTCCCTCAGCAAACCTTCCAACATCATTTTTCACTGCTCTTTTCCTCCTCACCCTGCTTCTGTCCAAGAGAGATCAAGACCAGGAGTGTTCAGAGGACATTTCTTGTAGGGTTAGACTTGGATCAGCTGCTTATTTTATTGGAATTCATCTCATGCCCTGCAGATTCCAGTTTTCCTGGGATGATTTCGGTGAGAGCAATATTTTGGTGTGCAGGTTTTGTTGGGGAAGAGCCTCTGGTTACCCTACTTGACCCTGCTGGTTATTTTTAATACTCAGTTCACAAGAACCAGGACCATTTATCCTGATTTTGGATTAAAACTCTCTTAGTGGACCATTATTAAGACCCTTCCCATTCATTTAATCTTGAATCCCACCTGAAAAGAAGAATCCTTAAGGGTATCCATGCTCCTGATTAAAATATTCTGGTTTGGTGGATTGTAATTGGCCTGAGAAAAGTGAGGGATGTGAGGAATTTCTTTCCTGGTTTTCTTTTTCTTCCCTTCATTCCCTGTTAGTTTTATGTATTTTGCCTTGCAAAACAAATCTATAAAAACCATCACCCTTCTGTGACCCAAATGACTGGAATGTCCTCGTTAGCTGCATTTTCAGACATTTCAGCATTGACACTTTGCCTGTAAAGCAAAGAATTCCATCCAAAAAGCTGCTCTGGTGCTTGTTTCCATCGTGGAGCTCCTGCTGTGTGGAGATCCTCTGGTGGCCCTGGATTTTATTATCCAATTCTATGGATATGGAGTTTCCTGTTAGAAAAACACCAGGAGAAAACCGATCCTTACAAAAAACCCCAACCCCGAATCGCTGCAGGATCCCAAAGTCCTGTTAGCAATCAGTTTTCCTGCTGAATTCCCAATTATCCCAGCACTGCAAATTTCGAGCTGTAACTGTAATTCAGCACAAACTGTTTCCCATTATCAGGGATAAGAATGTTCCTTTCATTCCTGGTGATCCCAAAGCTCTGGTGGGAGCTCCTCTGGTTCAGATGAGCCCTCGGCAGTCAGAGCTCATTTCCTGGGATGGAGCTGGGAATAAGGGAATCATTGAGCTGGGGAAACTGAGATCCCTGCTCCGTGTGCTGCTGCAGACACACAGACCCGGGGCTGCTGCTAAAGGTGGGTTTGTGTCCCAAAAAATGGGAATATTGGCAGTGAGGGGAGGCCCTGCAGAGCCCACGTGCCAAGGCAGGGCTCAGCTCTCCTCTTTCTCAAGGGGATTTTTAGTCAAATCTTGGTTTTATCATGATAAATTGGATGGAAATGGATAAAACCCTATTTTTTCCCCATTTATGTCTCATACAAAGTTTGATTCAACAGAAAATGTTTCCTTTGTTTAACTTTTTTTGGCCTTTTTTTAAACTGAATTCTACCCTTCAAAGTTTCCTTCTCTGTCTTTTCTATTCAATTTTTCCTTTTTTGCAAAGGAAAAAATGATAGTGATATTTAATAAAATTTCGTATTTTGGGCAGAAAATACGTCTTATCTCTTTTATATATTTTACCTCTTTTTATTCATCATATGGATTTTTTAATTAACCAACAGGCTGGGAAAGATCTGTAGATCTGGTCCCTCAGTTTCATCTGTGTTTTGGATGTTTAATTAAACAGTCCAGTTCCATCTCTGTGTTATGAGTTTATCTTTTATAGAATTATTATAATTTATATAATTTTCCAGTAAATGGATTATTCCAGGTTTTTCTTATGACTTAAAATGATGGAGAAACACAACAAAAACCTGGATGGAAAACTGAGTTTAGGCTGAGCTTGTACTCATTGTCCCTCAGTGTTCCATGAGCTGGACTTTGATGGGATTCCAAAACATAACCATGAAAATGAGAACTATCCCTGTGTCCCACACTGATTCCCTGCTTTTCTTAGGGAACCTTTGGGATTTCTGTTTTCCAGATGCACTGGCCTTGGCTTGCCAAGCAGGATCTGAGGGCTGAGGCAGTGAAATCAAAGGGACTTTGCTGGTTTATTGTTGCCACAGGGAGCACAGCTCTGCTGTCCATAGACTGAAATGATTCCACTTGGGAACGATGGATTTCTGTATTCCATTTGCCATTGGCTTGCTGGGAAAAGCAGGTAAAAAATTGGGAGTTCCCAGCACTGTTTGAGTGGCTGAAAGGTATATATTTTCAAAAAAAAAAAAATATATATATACACACACTTACTTCTTTATTTATATTTATTTGTATAACTATACACTTACTTATTTATATATTTATTTTAGATATATTTATTTTTATATATATACACCACAAATACAATATATGTATGTTTATTTACANTTTGTATTTGTATTTCTATTTATATTTTTATATATGCATACCATATAAATTTCTATTTATTTTTGGTTTCATATTTATATTTCAATTTATATTTTTATTTATATTTTATTGTGTGTATATATATTTATATCTATCTATATTTATTTATATGTATGTTTTTAGTATATATTTATATATTTATAAACCCCATGCTCTGCTGCGTTCTAAATTCCATGAATCAGGAAAAACTAAAGCAATTTTAGCCTTTAATGCCATGCACAGGGAAGATGCTTTTTACTGGGCTGATTTACCAGTTCCCAAAATCCCACAGTTGGAAATGGCAGTGTTTGAGGTTAATTAGGAACATTTCAGTCAATAACAGATTTTCCCCTGCTGTTCCCACGTGGCAATGAAATAAAACCTCCCTTTGGAAGCACCCAGGTGATGGCACCAGGAATTCTGCTGATTCCCACTTTAGGCTTAACAGTAAATTCCTGTTTTGGTGCCTTTTCTCCCCAAAATTCCCTCTCCCAGCTGCTCTGGGGGTGGCCCTTCCCTGCTAATCCCAGCTGGGGTGGCTTTAATCAGCCCCCACCGATGGGATTTGTCCAGCTCTGCTCCGTGTCCCATCCCAGGAGCTCTCCTTGGGGCCATCTGCCTTGCACAATTCCTGGGATTTTACAGCCATTTCATTACTCAATCCTCCCTCAACTCTCTTAATCCCCCTGCTCTAATGGGCTCCCTGCTCTCCTCAGCAAAACCAGCGGAGAAATCACAAAAAAAAAAAAAAAAAAANCCAAGCGAAAAAACCAAAAAAAAAAAAAAAAAAAAATTAAAAAATCCAAACGTTCAGAAAAGAGGAGGCGGGAGGAATCCAGGGAAAACCAAGGCACAACAACGAGGAACAATTTGTTGGTTTGGTTGGATCCCTCCCTCCTTTTCCATGCTCAGGTTGCCTTTCCCTCCTCTCTGCAGCCCAGGGAGGGGGTTCCTGGGAAGTTCCTCATTTTCTGGCATAAACCAGTGCCCAAATCTCCTCATTTATCCGAGGAGCAGCAGCGCTGGAGGTAGGCAGGGGCGAGGCGGAGGGGAGAGGCTTTGGGGGGGGATTTTCCATCTTTCTTTTTCCTTTCCCATTCTGTTTATCCCTTGCTGGGTTTTGAAGGAGTCTGTAAACATCTGGGGGGGTTACATCTGGTTTGGGTTCTGCCTGGAATTCCTGGGAGTTTCGTTCAGTTGAGCATTAGAATGAAACCAGCAGCTTCTCTGGCAGGTTCTGCCTCAGGATTTTCCAAGAATTAACTGTGCATCCCCACACTTTCCCCTCTGATATTTCCCTGAGTTTTCATGGAAGTTTTCTGGTGTGGCAAAGGGCTTCAGTGAACCTTGGGCTCAGTGATGAGAATGATTCCTTTTTGTTTTCCCTCTTATAAAAGGTGGAAGGTCTTCATTTCTCTGCTAGAAAATCGACATTGTCGGAATATTCCCTTAAAAAACTTGGAATGTCTTTGCTTGGACTGACAGTTTTCCATGCTGATCCTTTCTTTGAGCAAATGCAGCACTCTTGGCACTGATAAAATTCATTGATAGGAAGTGCTTGAACATTTCGAGGTGGGGTTTTTGTGTGTGCTCCTGCTTTTATTTTGGGAGTTACCTGTGTCATTCCCTGCTCCAATCCCGCTGGAATCCCAGCTCTGTGCTGCTCAAGTGTCCTTGGATTTGAGGTCCCTCAGGCTCTTGGCTCCAAGTCCAGATCTTTGCAGCTTTAATCCATGTGCAGATCTATCAAATTGAGGGTAAATTGAAAAGCTCATGACTGGAGTTCTGCTGTTGGGAAGAAAAACTGGGAAGAAAAGCTCTTCAGTTTGGACAGGGAGGGAATTGCAGGAACTTCCAGCCAGGAATTCCGGATGGGAAATGAGGCAGAGGGATTGGGAGTGTGTGTGGAGGAGGAGGAGGAGTAATGCCCAAGCAGCTCTGGAGTGGTGGATTCCTCATCTTTAGATCCCTTCTGCCACAGCCAGATGTCACCAAATGCAGCCCCACGGTGCCATGAAGTGCCTTGGGACAGGAATGGGAATGGGAATGGGAATGGGAATGGGAATGGGAATGGGAATGGGAATGGGAATGGGAATGGGAATGGGAATGGGAATGGGAATGGGAATGGGAATGGGAATGGGAATGGGAATGGGAATGGGAATGGGAATGGGAATGGGAATGGGAATGGGAATGGGAATGGGAATGGGAATGGGAATGGGAATGGGAATGGGAATGGGAATGGGAATGGGAATGGGAATGGGAATGGGAATGGGAATGGGAATGGGAATGGGAATGGGAATGGGAATGGGAATGGGAATGGGAATGGGAATGGGAATGGGAATGGGAATGGGAATGGGAATGGGAATGGGAATGGGAATGGGAATGGGAATGGGAATGGGAATGGGAATGGGAATGGGAATGGGAATGGGAATGGGAATGGGAATGGGAATGGGAATGGGAATGGGAATGGGAATGGGAATGGGAATGGGAATGGGAATGGGAATGGGAATGGGAATGGGAATGGGAATGGGAATGGGAATGGGAATGGGAATGGGAATGGGAATGGGAATGGGAATGGGAATGGGAATGGGAATGGGAATGGGAATGGGAATGGGAATGGGAATGGGAATGGGAATGGGAATGGGAATGGGAATGGTGTGTGGCAGCCTGGGATGGGGATGCAAGGCTGATCCCAAGGGATGCCAGCGATGGATCCTCACAGTCCAGAGTCACTGGATCCATTCCCAGGCTCTGTCACAGAACATTCCCTCTGTTCCCTCCCTGTGCCAGAAAACACCACCCAAAAATGTGGGAAATGTCCTCAATTTGAGAACCAGGAATCATTGAGGTTGGAAAAGACCTTTAGGACCATCAAGTCCGACCATCCCCGAGCACTGCCAAGGCCACCACTGACCCATGTCCCCAGGTGCCTGTGCCAGGGCTGGGCAACCCTTCTGGGGAAGAAATCTTCCCTCATATTGAGGAAATGTCCTGCTCACATGAAGTTCCCAGTGTAGGTGGTTGAATTGGGCTAAAAGTGCTTTTTACTGGGTTCTGACCAGAGAAATTATGGATTCTTGTCCCCCTTGTTTGTGGGGGACAGCAAATTTCTGGCTGGGAAACCCACAGACTGATCAACATCGTAAGAGAAAGAATTTGAGATAAAAGCAATTAAAAAAAGCCTTGAAACCCTTAATCCTTTGGGGCTGCTTTGTGAAGGTCCAAAATTAAAAATATCATCATTAAAAAGAGCTTTCTTACAGCACAGAGTTAACAAGCAGAGAACATCCAAGAAAACCCTGATTTTTCTCTTAAAATACCACCTTCCCTCTTCCTTTTGCACCTGAGATTTTGGTGGGTGCTGAGCAGACAAGCCCCTTCCAGCAAAAGGAGGGTTAACTCCTGGAGAAAGGGGGTGGAGAGGGAATCCCAGCTTGGAACTTGAGACTTTCCAGCTGAGAAAGAAAGATTTGGAGATGCAGACGTAATCACAGAGCTCTGCAATCAGCTCCCTGTCAAAGGAAGTCGGGAAAAACGCAGCAATAAGTGCCCAGGCACGCTGGGTGTAGGGCAGGACACGGAGCAGCAGTGCCACCACCTCCTCCAGGGTGAGTATGGAAAAACTTCCCATCTGAAGGCTCAGAAAATGGTTTCGATATTGGAAAGGGCTCGGTGGGAAGGTCAGGAGTGGAGGTGAATTCGGATTGTTTGGTACCAGATGCAAAAGGTGCTGTCTTAATTCAGGTTTTCCTGCAGAACAGGCTCCAGGAATGAGCTGGGGGGGGTCTGGAACAGAATCTCTGCTCTTTCCTGCTGTAAATCCAAGAGTCCTCATGAGCTGCCAAGGACTGCAAACAAACTCATGGAGTGGGAATGCAAATTTGTGTGGATTTCATCTCAAAATGGGAGCATTTTGATTTTTGGGAGCATTTTGATTCGCATGGCTTAACTCCTTCCAGCTTGAGCTGCTCTCCTTATCTGCCAGCTCCAGCTGCAGGATTCCAGGTAATCCACGTGTTCAGGATGGGCTTTCCTGACCTTTGGAGCATCCTGGTGGAGCTCCACACTTTATTTGCTGCCTGTGTGATGCTCCACAGCTTCTGCACTGAGTGTGGGGGGTTTGTGCTCCAGAGGATCCAAGGATTTTCTGACTGATCCAGACATGATGAAGGATGGAAGAGGGAAGAGATGCTGCTGCCTTGCTTCTCCACAGGGGTTTCCAGCTCTGCCAGGTGCATGAGGGATGGGATGCTGCAGCTGGGGCATGATTTATTTCAGCATTATTATCATTATTGTTGTTGTTGTTATATAATAATAATAATAATAATAATAATAATAATAATAATAATAATAATAATAATTTATTCCCAGGCTTTATGGAGCAGTTCATGGTTAACGTGCTCAACTTCCTGAGCCGTTTCACGCTGGGTTTTGTGGGGATGTGTTTGTGAAATGCCTGTTTTCCATTACAAAACCGGGAGATAAACGAAGATGACAGTCACATTTTCCTAACATAAATTTCTCCCTTTCCCAGTCCTCCTTGGAAACCATAAATTCCAGCAGCCTGGCTGCCTGCTCCAGACATCAAAAGGCCCCATGGAGGCTGCTGGGTTTACAAGCCCTGCTCGCCTGGGTCAGGTCCTGTGCAGGAGAGACACAGATGATCCAAATCATCCAAACGATAACAGAAAGCTGGGATGGGAAGCAGAGTGAAAGGAGGAAGCTGGACAATGTGGGAGGGGAAGGAAAATCTCCTGAGAGGCCTTGTCTCAGCTGATACAGTTCAGGTGGTGGGGAGAGATTTTCCTTCTTTTTCTAGCCAGCCAACATCTTCCTGTTTTCCTGCTCCTGCCCTAAGTGTTTTCAGCCCTAAGAACTCAACCTTTTGAGCTCAGACTCGTGTCCAAGTTGTTGTCTCATCCCATCTCCATGAAGGCAACATCCTTTGCTCTTGGCCTTGCTGGATGCTGCCTTTTGCCCAGATCAGATCCATTCACGAACTTCCTCTGCTTGGCTTTTTCTTCTCTGTCACATCAAATACTCATCAGAACTTTTGCTGTCCTCCCTGACCTCATCCCATTCCTGCTTTCATTTAAATCTGCTGCTTCCCCCTGCTGCCTCTTGTCCTTGGCAGGACCAAAATTTCAATGCAAACAGTGAAAATGCGAAATTTCAATGCAATTTCAATGCTTCACTTCTCGTCCTTCAGTCCCTCCCTGCCCTGCCTTCCTGGTTTTCACGGACCTTCTGTCCCTTTGAGCTTGGATCATCCTTCCTTGTGCAGCACCTATGACCTTTTTGTAGGATATTAAGGGTAATTCATCCACGAGTTTCAGCTGTCATCAGCTCAGAGCTCTGGCTCAGTGATATTCCTCTTTTTATTATAATTATGCTAAGATTAAACGTAATTACCTCGGAGCTATGACACTGAATAAACCCAGGGCTCAAGTTACAGATGAGAAACCTTGTTCTGGTTTTTGCTCTGCTTTAAAAACTTCCCTGTGCCTTGAAGAGCAGCTCAAACCAACTGATGTGTGAAATAAACCCTTTTTTACATCTTCAGCCTGCTGAGTCCTCATCAACACAGGGAAACCTTCAGTAACCAATACCCCAATGGATCAGAACAGAGAATCCTGTAGCACATTCCTGGCTCTTCCCTGTCTTCCATTATTTTAGTTCTTAATATTTGCCATGAATACATTCCGTTTCTAAGTAATAATAATAGTAATAATAATGATAATAACAATAATAATAAAAATAAAAATAAGAAGGAAAAAATTGAAAGAAAAAAAAAAAGAAGAAAATAATGGTATTTCTACACTGTGGGGCAATGTCTGTCCAGCAAGTCTGAGCTCTTGTCCTCATGTGTCTGGAAAATGTCTATTTATATCCAGTGTGCAGAGGCTTTTCCCAGTTTCCAGGTGGGGATTTGCTGGAGGCTGCTCTGGGCCCTCCTGGCAGGGCCAGACTGAGTCACCCTCCTGCTATAAACAGCTGATGCACAGAAATTAGGATTTCTTTTACACTTGTTGCTCCCTCTTTTCCTCCTGGGTTTTAAATTCCCTGGGTTTTTGGCAGGGAGGTGAAGCCAAGACCAGCTCCCCTCCCTGAACTCCTCCCAGAACTTCGGGCTGAGATTTCAGCTCCTTGAACCAAATTCTCACCTCGTTCCCTCTTCAGAGGGCAAGGGATGAAGTGCAGGCCTCCAAATTCCATGGTTTTATGATATTTTTGTGTTTCTTCTCATCATTATCAGCTCTCTAAGCCCTTCTAGGTCTGGCCTAGTCCATTCTCTTATTAAAAAATCCACTTTTAATTTGGTTTGATTTCATTTCATGCGTTCCCAGAACCGAATGTTTCCCTTCAAGCTGTGAAATCTTCCCCTCAATTAACTGAATTCCCTTTTTATCTGCGTTCCCTGCTCCTGTTTTACTCATTTATAAACTAAAAGTCTTTCAGTTCTATCTCAGAATTCATGGACACTGCATTTTGGAATTCCAGCTCCTGCTGGAGATCCTTTTCCATCGTGAGGGCCCTTGGTGGGAGATCAGACACACAGATCCAGCCTGTCCCATGGGGATGTGTCATTCCCAGGGCTCCCAACATGAATATCCGTGTCCATCACCTCCTTGAGCACGGAATTCCCTCCTCTCTGCCCCACCAAAAACACAGACACAAAATTCTGTCAGTGTTTTTCACCAGCACAGCTGGGAAAGGGGCTGAGGCTGGGGATGTGGACACAGATTTGTTACTGCTCAGTCACTGAGCTCAAGGAATGTTTGGACAACACCCTCAGGCACAGGTTGGGATTATTGGGGTGTCCTGAGCAGAGCCAGGGGTTGGACTGGATGATCCTGATGGATCCCTTCCAACCCAGGATATTCCATGATTCTGTAGTGGAAAGTTCCCTGCTCGTGGCAGATCCTGGAATGAGATGAACTTCGAGGTCTCTTCCAACCCAAAGCATTCCATGATTTCATGATTTCATGGCTGTGATCTGTTTGGGGATAAAACACTCTGGGAGCTCTGAAGGACTCCAGCAATGATGGCTGAACTCTGAACTTCCCTTTCCCCAGAAGGACCTGGGGCAGGTTATTCTCAGTCTAAAACCTCTTTCTTGCCCATGAACTCTTTCATTTGGTCTCCTCTCTGTGGAAGAACCGAGTTCCTTTTCACCCTCACTTGGATGATTTGCTTCCATACAGAAGCCAGGTCTAAAATCCACTCTTTTCCCTCAGCCACCCCTTTTAAACCAGACATAAAACCCACTCTTTTCCCTCAGCCATCTCTCTTAAACCAGGCATAAAATCCACTCTTTTCCCTCAGCCACCTCATTCAACCCAGACTTAAAATCCACTCTCCTTCCTCATCCACCTCCTTTAACCCAGACATAAAATCCACTCTTTTCCCTCATCCACCTCCTTTAACCCAGACATAAAATCCACTCTTTTCCCTCATCTCTTAAACCAGACATAAAATCCACTCTCTTTTCTTCAACCACCTCTTTTAACCCACACATAAAACCCCTTCTTTTCCCTCAGCTCCCCCTTTTTTACTCCCCATGGATGTTCCCTTCCCTCAGCTCTCAGCCCTGGGGTGCTCTCAGCCCATGGCTCAGCATTCCCATGTCCTGCTCCTGCTGCTCTTCCCAAGCTTGGATCAGGACCTCTCCTGAGGAATTGTCTGGTTCCTGAGCCTGCCAAGAGCTGAGGCAGCTCCTGCTGCAGGACACGGGAGCGTGGCAGCGTCTGACCTTTGCAGCTCTCTCTTGGGAAAGGGGAGACAAAAAGGCAAGAAATAAAGCAAACAAACCAAAGAACAGCGTTGGAAGTGCCAGAAGCAAAAGGCACTTGAGATAGCGAGTTGTTGGATTTCTTTTTTTTTTTTTTCCCTTCTTCTATTTTTAATCGGCTCACTTTCATTTTTGTCTGGAACTCGTGGAAAGGACGAGCTTCTGGATAAGGAGAAGTGACTGAACTCGTGCTGAGACAGAAATAATCTGGGTAATTAGTGCAGGGAAGGGGGGGACACACAACTACGTGACCACCACTGAGCTGAAGTTTGGCCAATCTCTCCTTGTCTGGGATATTTTGTCTGGTTTTGCACAGAGCTCCAGCCCCCAGTGCAATCTCAGTGCAGCGTTACTACAGGAATTCATCTTTGAAACCCCAGCAGAATTTGTTTGGATTGCTAATTTTCTCGAGGCCTCGGGATATGCTGAAGTGGAGAAAATCCACGGGTTAGCACACGAGGTATCCAGTTGCAAGGTCTCTAGGGGGTGGGAAATCACTTCCCAAACGTGCCTAATAGTCCTGGGGTGGAGAAATTATTAGTGCTGATTACACCCTGAACCAACAAACGATCAAAGCAGATCCCACCCAGGGATGTGGGTGCTGAAAGAGCAGGAAAATGGATGGCAGAGGGGGGAAATAAAGGCTCCACGCTGCTTTTGCTGGGTTTTGTCCCCAGGCAGAGCCACATCAGTGCCTAAATTACATTTCCTTTAGCAAAGGTCTTAACGAGGAACTTAAAATTGCCAGGATGGGGGAGTCGTGTGTGGCTTTTATCCAGTTCTCTGCTTTTTGGAACCCTTGGAAAGATGGAAACCAGCTCGATTTTAGCTTCAGACTGACCTTGGAAATCTTGATTTGTAGAAGTAAAGGGACTTTGGACATGGCAGTTCCTGTCCTTGCTGTCCCCTTCATGTGGGATGTGGTCACACTGCTGCTCATCCACCCCTGAGGTCATGGTGAGGGGCTTCACCTGGGCCTGGGACACTTCCAGGGATCCAGGGGCAGCCACAGCTTCTCTGGGAAATCCATTCCAGGCCTCCCCACCCTCACAGGGGAGGAATTTACAGGAATTTATAATGGCTCTTTCCACTGGGACATCAGATAGGAAAAGGGAACCCCAAATCACCACCTACAAGGTCTTAAATCTGCAAAATATTCCAGGAGAAACAGGGAAACTCAGGGGCAGCAAGGCCTGAACTTCCTGCCTCAAACAGAGGGGTTTTCCTTGAGAATTTGAACTGAATCCCTGCAGGGACATCAGCCCTGAGTCCTGTCCCTCCCCTGGGTGACCCAGAGGCTGCTCAGCTCCGTGTCCCATGGATCTCCCAGGTTTCCACAGGGAGCTGTGATCCTCTGGCAGCAGGGACACTTTGGGGTGTCCTTGGGGGTGACTGTCCCTGAGAACAGCAACACCTCGTGCTCCACAGCACCCCCCAGGTGGGACATTCCCAAAGGAATGGCATCTTCCCTGGAAAACCTTGTTTTTCCAAGGGTGGAGATGAAGGACAGTCGTGAGTAGGTGGCACCTGTGGTTGGTCCGAGGAGGTTTTGTGCTCAGCTGTCTGGTGTTGTGAAATCCGTGGCTTGAAAACAACATCCCAGGAAAAATCCTGGAGAATTTAACAGAAATCAACCGTTCCCACTTTTTTCAAACCCCCCTTTCATTTATTTAATGTTTGAGGTGCAGCTTTGTCCAAGACAAACCACGTTAACCCAGTTCTGATCCTTCTCACCAGGCAGTCGTGCTGTCCCACTTGGAAAAAAGGGATTCCCTTCAGGAAAATCCTCCAGGAGTGAGAGATCTGCAGAGGGACCTGAGCTCCCAGCCCCCAGGGCCTCAAGGTTAGTGGATTTTATCTTGCATCCTTTCAAAAACCATTGGAACTGCAACAGGATGGGGAATTACTTGGGAGGATAAATATCCCCTGCAAGGAAGCTCTCAGGGATATGGAAAAGTGTTTCCAAAGGCACAGTAAGCAGAGGAATCTATTTTCCCTAATTTATTCTCTCTCCACCATCCTGGCTGGAAGAGGAGCCTGGGTTTGTTTGCACCTTGCATGAGAAATAATTAATTTTTTTTCCTAATTATTGGAATTTGTATAAACTTGACAATTTATACAAAGGACTGGGTGAGAGAAAGCAACACCAGGGCTGGGTGTTAATTATTCTCCTGTTAAAATTTGCTGTTGAGCTCATGTTAATTGTGTTCAATCACAGGTTTAAGGACAGGTTTCAGCTCTACCAGGAATGAGGGAATTCCCTGAGTCTCTTCCCAGTGCTGGGTTTTCCTTCCTTGGGGGCTGCAATCACCAGAGTTTGGATTTTCTCTTATTTCCTATTTTATCCACATTATTTTAGGCGATGCAGTGCAGAAAAAAGGAGGATTTCATGCAAATTAAGGGGTGAGGAGGAGAAAATCCAAACTGCTTTGGTTCTGGGAACTCCCAGCATTTCCCTCTCCAGCCTGTGGGAAGTGAAAAGAAGCAGGAAAGGAAAATCCAAGGCAGTTGTCAGTGGCAGGGAAGGCACTTGAAGGCCTTTCCCATCCATCCCTCTCTTCCTCTGCAGCACCTCCCACTCCAGCATAGGAAAAGCACAAAAAGTCAGGAAATGGTGAGGACAGAATTAGTTTTTAATTTGCTTTCCCCAGTTTTTAATAATCCCCGATGCCATTAATAATACATTTATATTCCTCCAAAGAACAGAACTAATCAACTTCCTTTTTCCAAGGTAGTGCTTGTTCAGGAGGTTAAACCTTCTCCCAGGTGCCATTCCAAAAAAAGTGCAGGGACTTAAACTCCAGGAATTTCAGTCTGCAGGACCAAAAAAAAGAGACTTATTTGAAGCTTGGGCAGATCTGGTTTTTCAGTGTCTCCAACCTCCCTCCCCCCTAAAATAACACTTGAGCCATGGTGAGGGAAACCTTGGGCCAAGTTTTACAACTGAACCACATGCAGAAGTGCTTATGCAACTGCTGCCTCAAAAATGAAGGCGGATTTCAGGCAAAAAAGGAGAGTTTTGGGACACCAAGGGTGTCAGGCTGCTCTGGAGATGTGCTGGCACCTTTGGGGGCTTCACACCTTGGCTTCTGGGCTTTGTGGTGGTGCCAAGAAGGAGCTCAGAGGGTCTCCTGTGTCTCCCTGGGTGTCATTTAAGGTTGGGCAGGAGGGAACTTTAGGAGATGAGCAGCACCTCCTCGAGTTACTGTCTGCAGGTTAAAGCAACACCAGAAAGAATGGAGAGATTTAAAAAAAAAAAAAGAGAAAGATATAAAAAATCCAGGCCCTTTTTTCCAGCTGGTTCCATCTGTGTGGTCTGCTCTGCTGGGGAATTCCTGCTCTGGGAGATCTCCACAGCTCCCAGAGGGCTGAGGGAGATGTGTTGGAGGGGTTCATCAGCTTCTTTCTTCTGGAGACCCTAAAATCTGGTGCCTCTGAGTGGTGGTGGCCCTGTGGCCTTTGGATGTGTCTTGGCCAAAGAGTCCCTGAAAACGAGCACGGGACCAACACAAAGAGCAAAAGCAGAGGCCTGGAGCTGGAGTCCTGGCTTTGCCCCAGCCTAATGGATATTCAGTGCTGGCCTGGAGCCTCTGGGATTAGCAGAGAGTTTTTTTCCACAGGGATTTGGGGAAATCTCCAGCTTGGCTTCTCCAAGGCCGGTCCTTCCCCTGTCTCGTGATGGGTTCATCCTGTGAGCAAGAGCAGATGATGAATCCATCACTTCCTGAGATTCTCTACTTTGTATTCCTTTTTTTTTTTCCCTTTTTCCCTTTCACACAATGGCACCAGGGCCTTCCAGAGGGAGTTTGTAGTTGTGGGTTTCCAAGGGAAAGGGATGGAGTTAATGGGAGCACAATTGGCCTCCCCTCGGCAGCCGTGGGTTGCAAATCATTAATTACAATCAGTGGGAGGCTCCAGAGGCCTCTGTCCTGCCTTGTGCAGCTGGATTGGGATGGGCACAAGCTCTTCCCAACAGCCAGGACCCTGGGAATGACTCCAGTGTGGGCACACTTTGGGATCTTTTAGAATAACAGTGAGGGTAAAAGCACAGAGCTCCAAGGGATGGCCTTGGCTTTGGATGTTGTTTTCCTGAGGAGAGCGAGCTGGATTTGAACAACACAACCCACAGGGGATGAGCTGCTCCCTCTGAGTGCTCTTTTTACATCAACCTCCCCCAGCTGGGAGGAGGACAAAACTGGGGGATTGATTTGGCTTTTCCCTGTCCCAGTTGGTTGGAGTCGCTCTGTAGTTGTCTCTGCTCAAGTAGGAAAGGCCTGGCCCATCCCAGAGCAGGAGGTGGCACAGGGAAGCTGAGGGAAGAGGCAGCTCCATCACTGCATCCAAATAATGTGTTGGATTTGTGTTTCTCTTTTTGGGACCATCTGGAAAATCCTTTGCTCAGAGTGAGTGGAAATGCAGGGAAGGATCTATGGGATAAAACAGAGGGCACTGGGACACCCAGCAGATGGATCCAGGGAAATGGATCCTGTGGAACAGCCTCGTGTGTGCCACACACTCCTTTTGTGACTCCTGGGAAAGGAGCATTGGATACAAGGAATGGATCCAGGCTTTAATGTAAAACCTCATTTCTTGGTGAGTCACTGGGGCCAATTCCTTCCAAGTGCCCCCCTCTGACCTCTCCCAGCAGCCATTCCCTTCCCTTTGGGATCATGCCCGGGATGTGCCAGCTCTGCCCTCCTGGTGCCAGCAGGGCCACAACACTGAGGGATTGCTGGTGTGGAATTCCATCCCATTTCCAGCCTGGGCTCCTCGGGGAGCCTCTGGGAATGCTGCAGGCAGGGCAGGGCTGGGAGCAGGCCCTGAGGTGGTGCTGACATCACCAATAAAGCTCAGGGAGCTCTCTCCAACTCCTGAGCCTCAGTGCTTGGATTTAATGAGCTCCAGAGCTCCAGCACGACCCCGCTGTACTCCCAGAGCTCCCAGGTCATGGAGAACGAAGGATTTCTTTCAACACCCCAGGAAAACCATGAAAAACAGTCTCCAACCCATCCAGAGCCCACCCTGGCTTCCACCCACCGTTCCTGCCTCGCTGTGTTTGCCAGGAACCTCCTGGAAGAGAAAAACCCCAGGGCTGCTGAGCAGGCTTTGCAGGAGTTTGGGATGGATGGATCTTTGATCCCCTTGGATCCTTCGGGGGCTGCAGCAGTGGCAGATGCCAGTCCCACCAAATTCTCCTCTCCGAACAGGGATTCCCTGGGAATGTCCCTTGGGCTCCATGGCTTTGTCTCCTCCCCACTTCGGGGGCAAAGCTTTGCTTTGCTGCGCTGCTCTGAGTTCTACTTTTGTCCTCTTAATTCCTGGCAAAATAAAGCCCAACCAGTTCTAAATGGGGCTGGATGACAGCATGTGCCAGTGGCTGTTCCTGCTGCTGCCATCTGGAGCAGCATCTCCCCTTTTCCTCCCCTTTATCTTCTCTTTATCTCCCCTTTGTCTCCCCTTTTCCTCCCCTTTGTCTCCCCTTTATCTCCCCTTTTCCTCCCCTTTATCTCCCCTTTTCCTCTCCTTTGTCTCCCCTTTATCTCCCCTTTTCCTCCCCTTTATCTCCCCTTTTCCTCTCCTTTATCTCCTCTTTATCTCCCCTTTATCTCTCCTTTTCCTCCCCTTTGTCTCCCCTTTATGTCCCCTTTTCCTCTCCTTTATCTCCCCTTTTCCCCCCCTTTATCTCCTGTCCCCTTCCAGGTCTCAGCCTGTTCAGTTCCTGTTCTTCTTCCCTCACACTTCTTTTATTTCCTTCTGCTCTGCTCCTGTTTCTGCCTCACCCCAGTCCCTGCAGGCCCCACAGGCCCCATTCCCACAAAAATGTTGTTAAAATGAAGCCAGGTTAATATTCCCTCACTGGAATGTGCATGGAGAATCCCTCCAACTCCCTGATGGCATCTCTGAGCTTTCAGCATTTTGAGGATGTTGTTTTTTGAGCTGTTTTCAGCTGTGTCACCCAGAACCCAGAAATGGGGTGAAGCGAGTGTGAAAATGGTTTCCTGCTTGTGCACTGAGGCCCAGAGCTGAGGGATCTCCTCCATCCCCACTCTCTCTGCCCTCATGGAGATGGAGGTGATAAAGCAGATGAGAAAGGAGAGGTTCAGACCCACCAGCCTCCCCCCAGCCCCTTCATGGATTACTTCCCATGGATTTGTTCCCAGTGGAGTCTATTGCAGCATTTGTCTGATTTTTAAAACAATAAAACACCCCAGGGCTGCTCCATCTCAGACCCCCCCAAATCTGGGGTTCTTCAGGTTCTTCAGCTGCCACATCGGTGCCACACTGAGCATCTCAAGGTCACTGCTGCCCTCCCCAGCTGGGCAAGGCCCAGGAGGTGACAGCCAGGAGTGGGAAGGACATTCCCAATGGGAAGAGGCCGTGCATGGAGCCTGGACCTTTTCCCTCCCCTCCCACTTCAGTCACACTGGATGAATGATTTGTTTGTCATCAAATTAAGGCCCAAGCTGGGCCTTTGGCTCTGCTGGTCCATTCAGCAGAGTTTTGCTTTTGTCTGGCCAAAAAGTGACTCAGAGGAGCCACGACCGAGGGGCACGAGCCTCCCTGCAGCCAGGCAGGGACTGGAACTCATCCCTCAACAAATCCAAGGACAGAGCTCGGTTGGGAAGCAGAGGAAACCACAGGCAGGGAGATTGGAATCAAGAGTTGCTCCACAGGGAGTAAATGGTTGGGAAAGGACAGGCTGTGCTGATCCAACACCCAGGATAAGGACCTGGCTGGGGTCAGGCCTCCCAGGAGAGCTCTGGGAGCTCCCAGAAAGTTTTGTAGCTGGGTGGGATCCAGATGGAGAAGCCAGTGGGAGCCAGACTGTGCGTGGGATGCTGAGGATGTGTTTCCATTCCTCATCTTTCATCCCAGCAAGAGTTTTTATATGGCAATAAACTGAAGGAATTCTGCACTTTCCCAGTAGCACCGGGCTCCTGTTGGGGGTTTTGGGGGGCACTTTGGGGGCTGGGAATGCAGGGTGGGAAGGGAACCCCATCCATGTGGTCCTGGGATGAGTTGAGCAGTGTGGGAGGGATGGATGCTGCACTTTTGGGGAGAACAGGATCCTACTGGGAGCCAGTTTGGCTTCTCAGCCGTGGATAGCAACTGCTGCCTTTGGTATGGAATTGTCTTGTCTTGTTCAGCTTTTCTTCCAGGGCAGCAGCTCCTTTCTTCCCCCATGGAAATCCCTCCAGAGGTCAAAGCCCTGTCTGGCTTGAGGGAATCTTCATGGGGTGGGATTGGAGGGTTGGGATGTGACCCTTTGCTGGGAAAGTTGGGATTCATGAAAAGGTGGGAATGCACCAAACCAAGTGAGCTGAGCTGGAAAGTGCTGCTGGAGCTCTGGCTGCTTCTGTGGAAGGGACCAAACACAGGGAAAAGTCTGTGGGATCAGGGAACAGGAACCAGGAGAGCTGAAACCAAGCCTTGGCTCTGTCATGGACTCTGCATTGCACTGACAGTGTCATTTAAGGTCACCTCGAAAAAAATCAACTCCTAATCTGGGGAGTTAAGTCAGGCTTTAGGAGTGTGGGGAACTCCCAGGGCCTGGAGTTGTCCTCTTTGGAAATGTTCCAAAGGGCATTTCCTCAGGCTGGGACTTCAGCTGCCCCTCCACTGGAAGACATCCATGGACAATTCCAATATCTCAGCTTCAAGGGGTTGGTGATGGTTGACTTGGAAGGATGGGGGAGAAGGAACCCATGTCCTGATTGCTGGAATTTCCAAGGCTGGACTCTTTGGATCGTTACTTGCCTTGACCTCAGTGAGAGGTGCTGGTGCTCCCAGCAGAGAGGAACATCCCTTACTGGGACAGCTGGGATTTTCCATGGAGCTTGAGCTGTTCTTGCACATAATTCCCACCTCAGTTTATGAGCCCTTGGTGCCTGCTTCTTTGCAGATCCTGGGAAAACTGCTGCCAAAACCCACCAGCCAAATGTTCTGGGAGCTGGTGCCACCCAAAATCCAGCCAGGGCTGAGGAGCAGCTGCAGAAAATCCCCATGGAGTGAATGATCCCAGAGCTCTTGGATCAGCTGTGCACACGTTCATTTAATCCCAATAAAAGTCTCTCTGCTGGGCAGGGAGCAGCTCCCGGCTGGAAGGCCCCTGGATGACTGGACTGGGAGGGAGGCTGAGCTCAGCCAGAGGCAGAAACGCTTCAGTTCTGCTCAATTCCATGTGCCAGATCTCCAGGTGCCTCTCCAGGCTCGGATCTGGCTGGTGGGGAGGGTGATCTGTGTGTGCACCTGCCCTTGGGATAATCCCAGCCCTGGCTCCTCTCAAGGTGAAACAATGGGCTTGGAAACTTCTCCTTTAAAACCAGGGCAGCCCTGGCAGTTGTTTCCTTGGGATTTGGTTCCACCAGCTCCCAGGACCTGTTTTCCATGGGGCTGGCAAGCTCTGCCTGGCCATTTGATCTTGGAATGGTGGGAGCAGAGCCTGTGCTGAGCCTGTCAGCTCAGGGGAACCATAAAAAAGGAACTGAGAGTTCAAGCAAACAAAACCTGGAAGCCTGGAGAGGGGAAGGTCATGGAGACACCCTCTCCATGGCAGGACACTGTGTTTTTTGGGGCTGGGCTGCTCTGCCTGGCTGCAGATCTCTGGCACATCCCAGATGGATTCTGTGGAGCTGCAGGAAGCAGCTCAGACTCGGGATAAAGCAGGAAGGTGTTTTTGAAGCAGAACCAGGTGTTAATCAAGGCTCAGGCAATGTTTCAGGTGCCTCCTCCCTCCCTGTCCAGAATCCATCTGCAGCAGGATGGAGCATGGAGGCTGATCCAGGGGGATGGATTTTTGCAGGGGGAAGTGGATGTGAACCCTTGATTTGGAGGTCATTTGCCCATTTTCATCGCGTTTCCATCCTAGTGGAGCAGTTTCTGTGGGATCAGTTAAAACTCAGGGACATTTGGGTGAGGAAAGTCTTGGAAGCACAAGGGCAGATCCCAAAAGCTCTGGTTTTCCCTGGATATGGGGAATCTGAGTGTGCTGGCCTCCATCCCAATCCCACAGCTGGTGTCCACCTGAGGAAACCCCATCAACATCTCTGGGGTGTCAAGTGGGGTGGAGGCTGTGGCACCTCTGCTCCCCAGTCCTGGCAGAATTCAGCCTGGATTCACCCCCTCTGCCATTTAAGCAAAGAAATTTCCTGCAAACTCGTGGTGAGCCCTTTTTTAGTGAGTGTAGGTGGTGAGAAACACAAAACTTCCCAAATAAAACCAGCGAAATGCTGGGTGGCAGCCCTGGTTCCCTTGGCTTCCTTAAAAACCCAGCTCTTAATGGATCTGCTGGAAAGCTTTTGAGATGTTCTGTTTGAAGTCTGGGCCGGTTTTAGGTTTTATGCAGGAATTTGGCTGCAGGAAGTCTCAGTTCTTTCACGTATTTTGTATCAAAATCCCTTTATAGACCAAATAATTCCTTTTCCGTGGCAGAGCCTCTGCCCCGTGCCCAGACTGCTCCAACCTGCTCCTGCTGCTGAGATGATTTCTGCCTAAAACACAAATNTTGGCTGTTTTTTTTTTTTTTTTTTTTTTTTTGTTAAATTTCCAGGCTTTTGCTGTTTTCCAGGGACATTTCCATGGGGTGGAATTTCGAGGGCTGCGGAAGTTTGAGTTCATGAGAAGCTGGGAATTCACTGAACACCTTTGAGCTGAACTGCTCGGTGCTGTTGGAGCTTTGGCTTCTCTTCCAGTGGTGTGTAAGGGACCAGACACGGCAAAAAAAATCCTTTGGGATCAGGGAACAGGAACAAGAGAGGAGAAACAGGAGAGGAGACAGCTCAGCAGAGCTGGAGCATCCCTGAGTGTAGAACTCACGGAGCCGCTGACCTGGAGTCACCTCCACTGGCACTGAAGGGAAAACATCTCCAAAAATTCCTGTGGTTTCCCAACTCCTGGGGCTACCGGGGGTTCTCACCATTCCCAAAGGCAGCCGTGCCTTCAGGAATCCCCCTCTGGAGCCGGCAGCTGCGGCTGCTCCATCCCGCCCGGCACACGCTGATAACGAGCTGGGCGAGGCTCTTATCAGCATCCCGCTGACATCCCCGCCACGGCGATGAAGGCTCGGGCTGCTGGAGGCACCGGGAGCCTCCCGGCTCCTCCCGGGATTGATTAGGGATGTGCCGGCTGCAGGGATGCGGCGGGGCTGCAGGAGCCAGGGAAACGGGAATGAGCTGCGGGAGATGGGATGACAGCGGCTGCGAGATAAGGATGTGGTTTTCACTTCAGCATCCCATTAAACGGGAGGAGAACGTTCCCATCCCGCAGCTCGTTCGCGGTTCTGAGTCGGGATGGAGCCGGCAGGGCCCCAGATGTGGCCGGGAATGAGATCCCAGGGATTGCAAATCCCAGCTGGATTTGTCTCCTGAGCCTTGTGCTGCCTGGAAAGAGGGGCAGGTCCCAACGTGGCTTTGCAGGGCTGGGAAATGAGGAGAAGGCCAATTCCTGAGTGTGTTTTTCAAGGAGAATTTGGCTCTTCCAGCGCCAGAATCCAGGCTTTGGTGTAAGAGCAGGGATTTGCTGTTTTGGTGGGAGCAGCAGAAATCAAACTCTCTGAGATGACATTTAGTGAAGGGGCAGGGAATGAACTATGGACATCCCTCAGCATCAGCACAGATTCCCCATGTGGGCAGATGCTGGGAAAGTCTCCTGGACACTCAGTCTGGGGGATGGGATCAGTATTCCCAGTATATCCCAGTATAGTGCCAGGCTGAATTGGTCATCCCTGGATCTCATAGCCTCTGCCCAGCCACTGCAAGGCTTTCCAGGAGGAAACTCTGCCTCCTCTTTATCCTTTGCCCATTCCCAACTGTGTGGTTCAGTGGTAACCTCAGATTCCAACCAGGAAAATCCCTCCAAGGCAAGCCCAGGCTGTGCCAGGTCTGCAGAGTGGAGCATCCCTGACATCTGCTCCCAGCTTTTCCAGGGCCCTGGCTCCCTGGACACAGAGTCTGGGCAGACTCATCCCCATTTCACAGAATCGTGGAATCAGGATCACTGAGGGTGGAAAAGAGCTCTGGGATCACCAAATCCAACCTGTGCTCGATCCCCACCTCGTCCCCAGCCCAGAGCACTGAGTGCCACCTCCAGCCCTTCCTTGGGCACCTCCAGGGATGGGCACTCCAAACCTCCCTGGGCAGTTCCAAGGCCTGAGCTCCCTTTCCATGGGGAAATTCCTGCTGCTGTCCACCCTGAGCCTCCCCTGGCCCAGCCTGAGGCTGTTCCCTCTCCTCCTGTCCCTGTTCCCTGGGAGCAGAGCCCGACCCCCCCCCGGCTGCCCCCTCCTGTCAGGGAGTTGTGCAGAGCCACAAGGTCCCCCCTGAGCCTCCTTTTCTCCAGCCTGAGCCCCTTTCCCAGCTCCCTCAGAAGTTCTCCAGCCCTTTCCCAGTTCCCTCAGCCTCTCCAAAATTCCAAATGAAGCCAAATTGAGCTTCCATCGGACACAAAACTCTTCCGACTCCACAAACTCAATTTTATTTCACCAACAGCACAACGCTGCTGCCCTTGACCAATCCTTTGTCCCAAGGCTGGATTGAGGAGCCAGGTTCAGCTTTGCTTGAACTCTTGGAAAGGCAGCACTTGGAGCCTGGGCCTCTCCCGACCTTCCTGGAGCGCTCACATGTGCGGAGCAGAGCCGGAGCCTCGCCCGCTCCGAGTGCATCATGACCTCAGTTAAGCAAACACTTGCTGTAATCGCCTCCAGATCTGCCCAGGCTTTGATCAGCTGCAGGATCACTTTATCTTATGATATAAATATGTAAAACATCCATTTGTTTTCGGGCAGGATGCAAATAAATCATTGCGTAAGTTCGGGCCCGAGCGAGGAAGCTGAAGGGGGGGGTGCGGCCATGGCTCCAGAACTCCTCAGGCTCCACCTCCTGGAAGGTCATTCCTGAAGGAACACAGCTTTTCTCTTCCCAGCAAGGCTCTACTTTGCTTTGTTCCAGTGGTTCCTGTCACCCATGGATGGCTCTGGGTGTTCCCAGCAGAGCGGTGACACCGGCGTGGACATGGTGCCACTGCTGTCCCTTGGGAGCAGTGCCCATCCATCCCTCCCAATGCCACCCAGTGCTCTCCAACTCCTCCTGGGATCACTCAGAAGGTCTGGTGGTCATCATTTTGGTGGTCATCATTTTGGTGGTCATTGCTCTGGTGGTCACCTCCCAGCCCTGCCACCCATTCCACGTTCTGCTCATTCCCAACACCCCTTTGCTGTTTCCACAGGAAAAATTTATCAGGGAAAGGAGGTTTATTTTTAACTCTCTGGCTCTTTCCCAGCCTTTTCCCACAACCTGTGCCCATCCCAACCTCTGATCCCATCCCCTGTGCCTGCTGCTGGTGGGATTCCATCCCTGGCTCCCGTTGGCTGCTCACGGCTGTGACCTGGAGCCCTTCCCCAGGGATGGCCATGGGTGGTGCTGCTCCCAGCTGGAGTTAAGCCCCTTGGAAAGGAACAATTCCCAGTGGGAATCTGCTGGGAGTGCTGTCAGGGTGGTTTTACAGAGGTTAAGCTGAGCCCAGAGCTCAGCAGCTCCTCCGTGGTGTCAGCCAGGCTGAAATGCTCCCTTGGTTGATGGGAAATCAGGATTTGGGCTTTCCCCGGCTGAGATTCCTCAAAATCAGCTTCCTCTGCTTGTTCCCAACCCAGGCACGAGCACAGCCCCTGTTTAAGATGTCAAGGAAGGGAATCTCTTGCCAAGAGATTCAGGAAAAATTATAAAAAACAACAGCTGATGGCTGGGGAATCTCATCGGCTGAGCCAGGAGACGCAGATGAATATTCCCATTTTTCCAGAGCTAAGGAACAATCAGGGTCTCTACCAGCTGTGTTCTCCAAAGGTCTGGCAGCACCTTCCCAAGAGAGAAGGGATTTGGGGTGGTTCTGGCTTCATTCCTACTTGTGGAATCCCACAGCTGTATCCCACCTTCCTGCAGCTCCTGGATTTTAACGGGGTGCCCAGAAAAGCTGTGGATTCCTCATCCCTGCAAGTGTCCAAGGCCAGGCTGGATGGACTGGGAGCACCCTGGGATAGTGGAAGGTGTCCCTGCCCATGGCAGGGGTGGGATGGGATGGTCTTTAAGGTCCCTTCCCACCCATTCCATAATTCAATGATTTTTCCTCATTATTAAAAGGATTTTCCAGTCCTTATCCCAAATGCTCCACCAGTGGCTGCAGTTTGGGGCAAAGCCACGCCCGTGTTCCCACTTCCCTAAATAACACAGCAATTCCAGAGAAGAATATGGATACAACAATAGGAATCAATATTCCAGTGCTGCTCCAGGATGTCCTGGAAGGGAAGCTCAGGGAGCTTTGGGAAGATAAGATTGGGTGCATCAAACTGTGCCAGATGATTAATGAACCTTTGTCCTGGCAAGGGAGATAAAACCCCTGGAGCTGCTGCCCCCTGCTCACAGCTTTTCCATCACATTGGAAATATTTTTCCTCATTCCAGAGGTATTTCATTATCTGTCTTTATCCAAGGGCAGATAGAATTGGAAATCTCCCCCAGTCCCGTTTCGCTCTCCCATCACAGAGCTCCTCCCTTGCTGTTGTTTTCTCACCTCTGCAGGCTCCAGAGCTGGGAGAAATCCACAGCAGTTACTGATATCCCACCTCTCCTCCTTCCCAAATTTCCAGCAGGGTGTTTTCTCTCCAGGCTGCTGATGGATCCCTGGCTGTCCCCAGGCTGTTGCCAAGAGTGGAGGGAAAGGTGGATCCATGCCAGAGCTTTGTCATTCCACAGAGTGATTTGCACCTGGAAAAGAGAGGGGGAATGAGGCAGAGCACCCAGGGCACTTCCAGGGAGTTTAAACTGGGATGGAGTGGGAGAAGACACCGGGATTTGGATGGGCAGAGCTCTGGAGCCTTTGGAGCTCGGAAAATCCCTGGTGCCTGAAAAAGCCTTTTCTCCTCTCTTCCTCCTGCTCTTCCAGCTCAACTTCCTCCTCTCTTCCTTTCAATTCTGCCACAGCTGATCCAAGGGAAACCCTCGTGACAGGAACACCAGGCTGGGATCTTTTCCTCTGGGAATTCTCCAAGGAGGCAGCCAGGCTGGCAGGTTGAGGATACTGCTGAAAAGTTGGGAGTGGGGTGGTTTGGATGCTGCAAACCTGCCTGATTCTTGCGTTTTCCCATGGAATTCTCATGGAATTCTTGTCACACAATCAGCACAATCTGTGGCACTCTCCCTGTGAGGTGGAGATATTCATCCAGAAATAAAAACTGTATTTTCTCTGTTTGGAACATTTCCTCCAAACTTCCTGTTGCAGAGCAGGTTGTATTTTGGAACTTTATCCAGCAAAATTCCAGACAAACCTGTGGATACTGGAAATTCCACTTCCCTCAGTTCTGGCAGGTTTTACAGAATCCAATCAGCCTCCAGCACAGAAATGATGAGCTCAAGTTCCCTGTGAGGTGAAGATTTCAGCTGGGACAATCCATGGGAACATTCCCTGCTGGAATGAGTGGTGCTACATTTATCCCCATTAAATTCCTGGATTTCAACGAGTTTACTCCAAATTTAGTTCAAGGACAGGGCTTGGAGCAGCCTGGTCTAGTGGAAGGTGTCCCTGCCCATGGAATGGGATGAGTTTTAAGGTCCTTTCCAACCCAAACCAGGCTGGAATTCTACAATTCCACACTGTGTGAGGTCACAGCCAGGCTGCTGAAGGAAGAGAAATATCCATAAATATTTGCTGCCTGCTTGGATGAGAGGAATGGCAGGGCTGGAAATAAATTCCAAGGGGAAAAAAAGAATCCGATTTTTTGAGAGGTGGAAAGGACACAACAATTTAGGGACAAAGGCGTGGTCAGCAAAGGGGAGATGCAGGGACAGGGGGGCTGTGGGGAGAAAAACATGGATTTGACAGCTGGAATGGCTCCCCACTGCCAGAGGGCAGGGATAGATGGGATTTGGGGAAGGAATTGTTCCCTGTGAGGATTTCCCAGAGAAGCTGTGGCTGCCCCTGGATCCCTGGCAGTCTCCAAGGCCAGGTTGGACAGGGCTTGGAGCAACCTGGGATAGTGGAAGTTGTCCCTGCCCTGGCAGGGGGTGGCACTGGATGATCCTTTTTCCCTTCTTTAGCAGAAAACCCACAGAAACCCCTGGAAAACGGGATAATTCCAGTGAGCACCTGGCTCCGGGGTGATTCTCTGAGCAAAGCTGATCCCTGCCAGGCTGGGCTCAGGGCTTGAGTATCCCTTGAGCTGCTCCAGCTCCCTGAGGAAGGACGAGGGAGGAATTCATCCATGGAGAGAGCAACCAGAGAGAGAACAGGTCCTGGAAGGGCTCTGGGGAGAGGGACCCATAGGGGTGGGAGCTGCCAGGTTTCCCTGGGTGCCACCCAGACCCAGGTGGGGCCATCAGTGCCCAGGAGCAGCTGGAGGCGATCAATGGGATGGAAATGCCCCGCCCATCCCATTTCTCCCACCTGGCAGCGGCACCGAACCCACCCATAAACGCTGGTTCCCTTGTGGGGCCACTTCGTGCTACAGGTGCTGCCTGGAGCTGCTGTTCATTCCTCATTTTTGAGGCTTTTTTAGAGCCAGTTATGGAATTAGAAGATGATTTCCCTTTTCCTGGGGGGGGCTGTAAAGGTCTCGGTGACCCCTTGGATATTGGGGACAAGGTGCCACGGAAGTTTTGTCACCTTTTTTTGGAGCCCTGGGCATTTCCCAGCTCCGATCTTCCCTTCATGAGCAGCGGCCCCGGAGCTCGGCAGGTCAGTGAGGTCTCTGTGTCCCCTCCGGGTGTTCTTTGTGTCCCCTCCGTGTCCCCAAAGTGCCTCTGTTGGAGCTGAGTGGATCGGGATTTTCTGGGATGTGCCTTTGGCCCGGTTGTGCTCCTGCTCAGAGTTAGAAAGGATTGGAGCTGTCTGGGATGCAAAGCTCGTCCTGCTCCTTCCCCTCTCCTTGGAGCAGGGTTTGGAGCCAGCCCCTCAGCCCTGGGGCTGGGAATGCTCAGGATATGGAAACCATTCCCTGTTTCACGGGATATTCCCTGCTTGGGTCTGTTTTTCTCTCCATTCCTCCCAAACCTCATCCCTGCTGCTCCTGCGCTCCCCTGGCACCCCAAGGTATGGTTGTTATTTCTCCTAATCTCCGTTTTTATCCATTTTAGATGTTGGCAGGTGGCTGTAATGAATATTTGGCTTTTATTGGGCTGGATTTTGCTGTTTTCCTCTTTTATTCCTCTCCTTGTGTCCCAAAAGCTCAGCCTGAGCAGCGTCCCCAAAATCAGAATTTTGGGGTGTCTCTGCTATCCCTCTCTCCTCCCTTGGATACACACAACTTCCTACCACTAAAAATCCTCTTTTTTTATTGTCGTTGCGATAAAAAACCGCATTTAAACCCTTCCTGCTCTCTGGACACGGATGGGGTTGGTTGATTGGGTTTGGTTGGATGCTTCCCCTCCACGCTGGAATTTTTGGGGGGAGCAGGAGCGGCCCCATCCCAGGCTCTGCCACCGTGCCCTGCTCCTCACATCTGGGAAAGGGGAACAAAAGCTCTTTGTGTTCCCCCCAGAGCGAAATCCTCGTGAATTGTGGAGGAAAAGCAGCGGCTGGGGCTGAGCCAAAATCTTGGGAAGCCGCCTGCGAGATTTTCGTGGATTTAACGGGCTCTGGAGGCGATGCTGGGATGGCTTTTCTCTCTCTTTTTTTTTTTTTTTNGGTTTTTTTTTTTTTTTTTTTTTTTTTTTTTTTTTTTAAGTCGCTTTTGCTTTTTTTTTTTTAAGTCGCTTTTGCTTTCCTTCCCCAGCTGGAATCACTTGGGATCATCATTGCCCGGCCCCGCCCAGCCAATTAAGTAATTAACCCTGGGCTGCACAGGTGCCGCCACTTTGGGGCTAATTAGGGAAAAAACGGCCACGTGCCTTCCTCGGGATCCTTTCCAGGCTGTCCCGGATCTGGGACTTGTGTTCCGAAGGGAATTGTCATAAAAGGAAGGGTAAGAGGAGGGAAGGGGGTGCGGAACACCAAATCCGTGCTCGGAGTTTTTCTGTCTGGGTTTTCCCCTTGGCAGGAGGGCACAGGGAACCCCGATCCCACTTCCCTGGGTGTTTCCTTGGATCTGGTCTGATTCTATCTGGAAATAAAGCTTGAGCTGCAGCCTTCTCCTGAATAAATCCATCCTGCCTGGCTGGAGGCAGAATATTGGATACCTGGAGAGCTTTAAAGTTCATTTAAGTGTCCGCAGGGTCTGAATATTTCTAGGATTAAAGAGCAGCTGAGCCGGGCTTTTTAAAATTTCTTTTTAGTTTCTTTTCTTTCTTTGAGAGGCTCTGATTCAGTTGTGGGCTTACCTTCACTTGTCAGGTGTTTGAAGAGCTTTAAAAAGCTGGTTTAGGGTTCCTGGAATTTTTGGCTGTGCTCTTGAACCTCTGCAGCAGGTGCTTGTGTCTGTCCTTTTCCTAGGAAAAAAAAGGGAAGGGTTTCCTAGGGAAAAAAAAAATGTTTACTCAGGAGTTGCTTTCCTGCTGCTTCTGGGAGGAGGGCACTGGGTTGGGAATTAGAGCTGCAGGAAACTGGGATGGGGAGCTGTGGAAAGGGGGAAGTAGGAGCTGGTGCCACGATGGTTGTCCATGGTTGGAATCTGCTTTGGGAAGTGGGAATGGCTGGGTTGGTTTGTTTTCCTAACTGGAAAATTCTCCTTTATCCCAGGACATCCCTTTCCTTCCCAACTGAAAATAAAATGATTTTTTGAGGAGGGAAAAAAGTAAAAATCTTGTGTTTAGTGAAGAATTTTGCTGCTGGAGAGGGGCCAGGCCTGGCTGGAGCAGAGATTTGGGAATTCTGTCCCTGAGGAAGGGGAGATGTCACTGCTCACGGTGGCATCCCTGGGCTGGGTGTTCTGGAGTGAAATGGAATCCAGGATTTTACCCCATCCTTGTCTGTGAGGGCACAGTGCCATCGCTGGCACCTGAAAAGTGAATTTATTGATTCTTGGAATGCTTGGGGATCTCAGGGAGAGGAATGGAAGTGGAGAATTAAGAGCTGGAAGGATGGGCTGGAGCAGGACCTGGCTGATCCCGTGTGGATCCAAGTCCTGGCAGCTTTTCCAAACGGCTGCTGAGCTCCATTTCTCCCTGCTGAAACCAAATTTCTCCTGGGATGTGTTGGAAGAGTCCCCAAAAGCCCAGGGTGGTGCTCAGGGCAGGGTGGGCACTGCCAGGGATGCAGGAGCAGCACAGCTGCAGCACAGCTGGCTCAGCATCCTGGGCTCAGCCGGAGGAAATGTGGAAATAAATGGATTTTATTTGGGATCAGGTTGCAGCACAGCCCTGATAAATGAACATCCCATTTTCCCCAAATGGGGGAACCCAATCCTGGAGGTATCAGGGCATCTTTTAATGGCCTTGCTCTGAGAAACACAAGGATTCTGTTGAAATGGGATTTTAATGGTTCCTCCTTTTTCCCCTGCTGCTCCCTGCAAAGCCTTTTGAGCTGGGAAGGAGGCAGGGATGGTTGGAATGCTCCTTCTTTGTGGGCAGCCCAGTTAAAATCTTAATTAGCCTGGTTATCAGTCAGTAAAAGGGCTCTCCAAGAGAAAAGGGGGTTTTTATTTCTGTTTGTTAGACAGCAAAGCTGAAATGCATCACTTGATACCATAACTGTGCTTCATTCACCCAGTTCTGCCTTTCCAACAAAACAAGGGGAGTTTGATGCTCCCTTTAATGCCAAGAACTCTACAGGAAAGGTCATTTGAAGTTTTACTGGCTCGTTAATTCGAGCTGCCCACTCAAAGTGCATCTTTCCCATGCCTAAAAATGTGCTTTATTTGGGTTAAGAGATAAATGGCTCATCTAGGGAGAGACTGCAGGCTCTGGAGAAGATTCTGGATCAGAGGAATGTGTAATAAATCCAGGAAAATGGGCACAGGATGATGCAAATGGGAACAGTTTGCTAAATACAGGATGGGAATGTGGATTCAGCCACTGGATCCTTGGTTTTGATGGGCAGGGAGGGGCTGGGGGGAGGTTTCTCCTTCAAGATTTGTTTTCTTGCTCACATGAGGTGAAACTTCCCCTCAGCTGGGCTCTACTCCCAGGGAACAAGGGACAGGACAAGAGGAATGTGCCCCAGGTGATGCCAGGGGAGGTTTAGGTTGGATTTTGGGAGAAATCCCTGCCCAGAAGGGTTGGCCAGGCTGGCACAGCTGCCCAAGAGTTCCCATTCCTGCAGGGACTTAAAAGCCACGCTGAAATAGCAGAATTTACAAATTTACACTCCCAGCTGCCATAAAACTGCTGAAATCAGGGAATAATGTCCTTCTCTTCCCTCCCCATCCCCATTTTCCTGCCTCTCTCTGCCCCAGGTCTCACAGGTGCTGTGGCACAGGCAGGACCTTCTCAGGATCTGAACTTGCATCTCCCCAAATCCACCCCAAAACCTCTGGCCCTGGGAGAGGGAGGAGGGTGGGAAGCTCAATGGGATGGAGCTGGATCCTATTTTTGCAAGGCGAAACTGCAGGGAGCAAGGACAGGTTTTCCTGGGATTCTTTTGTCTTTAGTGAGGCTGAAATTCAGGAATTGTCTTTAGAAGCAGAGGGGTTTGTATCCCTGTGGAAAAGAGGTAACTCATCCCTGGGCTCCAAACCCTTCCTGGCTCTGGAATCTCTCCTGCTGGGAGCTCCACCTGTGCCTGGGAATGGGAATGGTGGTGGAAGGAAAGTGATAAATGCCAAGAAGACAAAAAACTGTGCTTTGTCCAAACCCGGAGTGGTTGAGTTCTACACAGGAATGAAAACAAGACCTCGGAGGCTGAGGGTTTGTTCCTTTGGTGTTGGGTTTTTTTCCCTTTTTTGAATGGAATGGAGTCAAAACATGAGGTTTTTGGATAGGAAAAGCTCCCCCTCCCACCACTCTGCCTCCCTTCTTCATCCCTCTGGAGGCAGCCGAGGGATCACGCTGGACCTGGGATTCTGTTCCACCAAATATTGTCGGAATTAATCCCAGTCCCTGTGGACTATTTGGGCAGAAAACATCAAGTTCCTTCCATGCAGCCAAGAGGAACCATATCCTGAGCCCTAATCCCAAAAAAAACTGGGATGAAAAGCTTCACTTCCAGCCAGCAAAGATGGTCCTGCTTAAATCGAGTGCCACAGAAAACTTCCTGTGCCTGATTTTTTAAATAGGGATGGTGCAAGCACAGCTGGTGGCTCCTGGATCTGCAGCCACCTGTGGGACCTGGAGGGGCTGGAATGTCCCCAGCTGTGAGGAGAGGACCCCTGGGATGTTGGGAATGCTGGGTGGGAAGCACTGGTACCAAGGATAATCACGTTATTTCTGTTTTCCCTTTGGATAAGGGCACTGCCTTGTTTTTCCAAACCCTTTCCAAGTGTAACTCTTGGCTCGTGGAGGCTTTGGGAGAGGATGGAGCTGCAGGAGGTGGTGGCTGCCAGCTGCTCCATAAAAACACTGCCTTGATCCACAATCTCTCTGGAAGCACCCCTGGCTCATCCCGGCATTCCCAGGGGATCACTCTGACCTAGATTCTGCTGGAGGGGTTGAGGTGGAGCTTCTACTAAAAGCGTGGCTTTTATCTGTTCCCAGAGTGGATCCAGAGGGTGTGGAATGTGCAGGGAGCTTTGATCTCCTTGGAAAGCCATTGTGGCCAGCCTTGCTGCCACATGGTTGGGTTGTTTTTCCTAATCCTGCTCCCTGATCCTTCTGGAGGAGTTCAGGAGGAGCTCATCATCCAGCTAGGAATGGCTGGGAGAATCCAGGGATTTATCAGACACCTGGAATGCTCTAGAGGCAGGAGCTGGAGCAAATATTTGCTGGGAGGAGCAGCTTTTCCTCTTTGAAGTCCCTGTGTGTTCGAGGCAGGCGTTTCTTATCTGGGTTGTTTTTGCAGGGGGATGTAATGCCATGGGAAAGGTGTTTTTATGGAATTCCTGGAATAACATTTGTCAGGCTGGGAAGAGCAGGATGTGTGCAGGAGGGGCTCTCTGGGAAGGAGCTGAGGGTTGGTGCTGCTCCACAGGTGGAATTGCTGCACTCAGGAGTCTCCCAGTGCTTTGGTGCCTGAAGGAATCAGCTCATCAAGAACCTTGTTCACATAATTTTCATATAATAGGAGTCCTTCCAGACTGTTCCAGATTTTTCTTCCCAGCCTTTTATTTGTTAGAATGAACTATTTTTGGAGAATAAAAGGAAGCAGAATTATCAATAATTTAAAACAATAATTAATTATGAATCCTTATTATTAATCATGAATTATTTTAAGTTTTATTATTATTATCAGAAGTTCCTGGTGTAAAGAAAAATACAACCCCAAAGCCTCTACTGCTTAATAAATAAATCTGCTGAAGCGTTGACAGCTTTAATGAGTTAATTATTTTTATTTTAGTCAATTAGAGAAGATCTTTATTTTGAATTTTAACAGAGTATTAATTTTCCTTCTTTCTTTTTCCAGGCAGGATTATTGACTCCACGCTGTGGGAATTCACCTCCTGAACACCTGCACCAGGTACTGCATTTCATTCATTGCATTTCTCTGCTGTTTTCCCTTTGAATGCCACTTCCAAAGGTTTTAATGCTGGAATAGTTGTGCTGTTCTTGGATTTAATTTGACTTTTGGCAGTTTGAGCTCCATATTTTGCCCACTGGCATCTCAGATTTTAATTGTAGGAAGAGGTGATGGGGGCCCTTGGAAATGGGGATATTGTGCAGAGTGAATTGAGATTCTTGGAGGCCTTGGAAAACCTTGGATCTTTATTCCCAGTTTCTTCTGGATTATGTGGTGAGGGCCCTTGGAAACAGGGATATTTTTGTGCTGGGTGAATTGAGTGGCTCATGGAGGCCTTGGAAAACCTGGGATTTTTATTCCAGTTGTTTCTGAAGTTCAGGGTGTGGGCCTTTGGAAACAGGGCTTTTGTTGTGAGAGTGAATCCAGGTTCATGGAGACCTTGGAAAATCCAGGATATTTATTCTGGAGCACATGGGGAGTGCTCGTGGAAACAGGGATATTGTTGTCCAGGGTGAATTGAGTGGGTCATGGAGGCCTTGCAAAAAGTGGGATCTTTATTCCCAGTTGTTCCCAGAGCATGTGGTGAATACCCTTGGAAATGGGGATATTGTTGTGCAGAGTGACTCAAGGTTCATGGAAACCTTGGAAAAGCTCGGATCTTTGTTCCTAGTTTCTCCTGGATTATGTGGTGAGGGCCTTTGGAAACAGGGATATTTTTGTGCTGGGTGAATCGAGCAGTTCATGGAGGCCTTGGAAAACCTGGGGGTTTTATTCCAGGTGTTTCTGAAGTTCAGGGTGTGGGCCTTTGGAAACAGGGCTTTTGTTGTGAGAGTGAATCCAGGTTCATGGAGACCTTGGAAAATCCAGGATATTTATTCTGGAGGACATGGGGAGTGCTCATGGAAACAGGGATATTGTTGTGCAGAGTGACTCAAGGTTCATGGAAACCTTGGAAAAGCTGGGATCTTTGTTCCTAGTTTCTCCTGGATTATGTGGTGAGGGCCTTTGGAAACAGGGATATTGTTGTGCAGAGTGACTCAAGGTTCATGGAGGCCTTGCAAAAAGTGGGATCTTTATTCCCAGTTGTTCCCAGAGCATGTGGTGAAGACCCTTGGAAATGGGGATATTGTTGTGCAAAGTGAATGGAATGGTGGCCTTGGAAAATCCATGATCTTTATTCCCAATTGCTCCTGGATTATGTGGTGAGGGCCTTTGGAAACAGGGATATTTTTGTGCAGAGTGGACTCAAGGTTCATGGAAGCCTTGGAAAAGCTGGGATCTTTATCCTGTTGCCCGTGGTGAGGGCCGGATGAGCACCTGGCTCTCTCGGCCGCTCCGGTTGCGCTCTCCCCGTGCCGGCGTAACTCAATCCTCTTCCCAGCTGTTCCTGATCCCAGATGGAGCCTGTCAGGAGGAGCAGCTCCAAGTGTGACCTGAGCCATCCCCGTGGCTCGAGTGGCTGCAATCCTTTCGTGCTGCTGTCAGCCCGAGCCCCCCGCCCGTTTCATCACCTCGCAGTTCTGGCGTGTGCCGGCACCGCAGGGCCCGAGGCAAACCGGGAAGTGCTTGACCAGTTTCTGGGATGGCTTTCAGATGGGATTTTATTGGTTTATGAATTGTTACCTCTGTTTCCTCTTCTAAACGAGGTTGCAAAAGGGGAGAGGGAATCAAGGCCAGCTCTCTCTCTCTTTCCCAACACGGGAAAACCGATCCCGTGTGTCGGCCCCACTTCCATCACGTGCTTGGGCTCATCCTCCGCCGATGTTTTTCCATCCTGAACCCGCCGCTTTGCCTCGCTGGTGTTTTTTGCTCCTCTGTTTATTCCCCAGCCGCTGGGGATGAGCACAGCATCCCGCTGGCAGGAACATTTGTGGGAAATCGCATCACGTTGCACGGGGCCAAATCCACCAGAGAGCCCCCGGCGAGCGCTCGCGCGGCCACGGAGCAGATTCTGTTCCCATTAAGATTCTCTTCCCATTACTCAGCGGAGAGGCTCGCTGGATGTTTATAGCTGTTGGGTGGGCAAGGAAGTTGGGAAGAGTCGGGATTTATCGGAGCCTTTGATGGTTGAGGCTGGGTGGGAATGGAAGCAGCTGGGCTGGGTTGAGTAATGGGGTGGCACTGGTAGCCCTGACTTGTGGTAACTCATTTCTCGCTGGAGCAACTCATTTCTCTCTGTGGTGACTCGGATTTGCCTGCTCAGCCCGTTCCTCAGAGCTGCAGGAATCGCTGGAAGGCTCCGAGTCAGTTCCTGGATTGTTATGACTCGGCCGGATTTGCTGGATAAAGGAGCTGAGGGTTCTTTGTTAGGAAAACGTGAGGACTTTTTTTAGTAATTCCCACTTAATGCCTGTGCTCCTGGAGAGTGATAGCTGGTCCCAAATTCTCTGCTCCCAGTGCTCTGCACTGATGGATAATTCTGTGTTTTCCTGCTTCTCTCCTTGGAAAATCCTGGGAAAAGCAGCTGTGGCTTTAATGCTGGGATTGGACCTCACAGCTGGGTAAACCATCCCTTGATGGCTCCATTTTCCTGCAAGGGAGCAGAAAGCCCCAATAAACTGTGGCAGTTGTGGTTCTGGAGAGAGATGGGGGCTCTGGTGGACACTTTTTAAATGGAGGTCAAGTGAAAGTTGCCTCATCCTTGAAGGATTTGCTTGATAAAGGTATCTGGAACGAAACTGGATGTTTTTCCGGAGGGCTGGCCGTGCATCTGAGGAGAACAATTAGTGTTTTATGGGCTGAAGCCACACCAAAGGGATTTAGAACTGGCTGAGACATCTGAGATAAAAATATTCCTCCTCAGGGAGCCTTCAGGAACTGGGAGATTGGTGCTTGGGCTCCATGAGCTTGGCCCACTCTTGTTCCATCCCCTCATCAGCAACCCTGGATCCTGATAAAATTCCTGCTGCTGGAGCTGAGCACGGCTCAGCCTTGGCTGGGAAATGCAGGGTGGTGGCTCTGGGAGCCTTGGGAAGCTCAGCCCACGGGAATCAGATGGGTTTGGATGCAGCTGGAGCTGGGATTGAGGCAGGTGGGCACTCCTGATGGCACTGCCATGGGAATAAAGCCTTTGGGAAGGGCAGGATGAGGGATGAGCTCCCAGCAGGGCAGGGAAAGGTCAGCGGGGTGCTGGGATGGGTGTGAAGGGAAGCCTCGTGTCCCTCACCACGCCATGGGGGATTGTCCTATTTTTCTTTTCTGAAGGATGTCAGAAAGTGGAAGTTAATATAAAAAAAGGGCTAAAAAAAATAGGAGCAAGAGATTGGAAAGCTCTTAATCTATTGCATTTCTGAAAAAAACCCTAAAATAAATGGAGTGACTTGGTATTTATGCACTGGGATTGTTTTGAGAGAGAAGACTTTGGAAACAAAAGGATAAGATGGAGTGAGAATCCGAGCTGGAAGCTAAACCCCAGCACGTTGTGCCTTGGCCACAGCCCAGGGTTTGTGATGGAAGTGCCACAGAGGATTTGCTGTCCCCTGGTGCTCCTCAAACCAGGCCTGCACAGGGAGGGAGCTCAGCCAGGACCCCAAGAAGCTTTAATTTTAGGATTTTATGTAGGTTTGGGGTTTTACAGAGCCGGGTGAGTGGGGGAAATGGGATTTCTGGAGGGGGTGCAGGAGGTCAGCACTGCTGAGTTCATGGTCCCTTCAGGACTCGCAGCTTTGTGAAGAAATGCACATGAAAATCCTCCTGTATTCCAGAGGAAAGGACTGTTATTCCTGGGGATTTACAGGAGATTGAGACTTGGAGCCCCAGGAAGGTCTTTGCTGGTTGGAGTGTCCCACCAGGAGGTGCTGCCTCCTGTGTCCCTCAAGGGAGTGAAGCTCTTGGAGCTGATGATGCTCGTTATTCTAATGAGTTTTTGCTCATTAAACATCACAAAATGATATTTAGATGAAAGATTGGTCAAGGAAAGCAGTTGGCTGTTTTTAGGTGTTTTTATGTTACGAATGTTTGAAGCTGAGGGCAATTTTGTGCCTTGCTCTGGGAGTTCTGAAATGGGCAATGGATTTTAAGGAAAAGGAAAGTCTGTGACTCTTTTTCCTTCTTTTCCTTTTAATCTGATTTCTCTCCAGACATCTCCATAGGTACCATTCCATTTGTCATGTCTGCAGTTCCATCAGAACAGACAGCTCTGATGAATCGCATCACGGTGATAAATCCTCCCTGTTAAACCCCATTTATTCACTTCCCAAAATCGTTTTGGGAAAGCAAATATTTCTGACTTTGTGTAGCAAAACCAGGAAAAACAATATTTCCAGGTCAGCTGGGTGACTGGTGATGAGTTCTTGTTCTGATCCAGTGCTGGGGGATTGATCCCAGTGATTCTGTGCTCCCTGGAATCCCATTTTTCCTCCAGGCTGTGCTGTGCCTGTCCTGCCTTTCAGTCCAATTCCATTTTGCTCCTATTATCATAAACCTGAGCGACTTTAATGAGCTGTGTTGTGGAATTGCTTCCAGACTTGGAGGTGAAGTGGTTCCAAGAGCAGGTAAAAATGTTCTCCATCTGATCCCTTTGGGATGGGAATGAAGGATGCTGAGGAGTTGGTGCCTCTCCTGTGGGTGCTGAGCTCAGGATGAGGAATTTGGGGGTGTTCTCTCTTTTTATCGTTGTTTGAGCTGCAAAGGAAACACCTCTGGTTATCCCCTGGAATGCAAACAATGTCCATCGTGGATCAGGATTGTTGGGATTCATCTGCTCTGGGTTTTCTGAGCCATGGGAGGAACAGAGTGCTGGGAAAAATCAGCACTGGGTGTGTGAGGTTCAGGGCACTGAGAGCTGAGCAGGAATTCCTGGGATCCCCGTGGAACACAGCTGAGCATGGAACAGCTCCAGAGGCACCCACGGGCAGGGGAGCCATGGATATCCCTCAGTGTGGCATGGGGGGTGAGCTCCTGAGTCCTGGGAGGAGCTCAGGATGTTCTCAGGCTACCCAAGGACAAAGGATTGGTGTTCCAGGCCTTGGGGACACAACTCTGCTGGCCTGGCAGCATCTCCAGGTTCTGGAAGTTGGGAGAAGCCTCCCCAGGACCATCAGCTTGGAACTTGAGGGAGGGATTTAATCCCAAGGTTTATTCTGCTGTGAAGCTCCTTTGGGGCAAAGCAGTTCCTGGGGATGTCCTGGAAAAGCAAAAAGTGGCTGAGGGGTTCCTGGGACTGTCCTGGAAAAGCAAAAAGTGGCTGAGAGGCTCCTGGGGATGTCCTTGGAAACCCAAAAAGTGGCTGAGAGGTTCCTGGGACTGTCCTGGAAAAGCAAAAAGTGGCTGAGAGGCTCCTGGGGATGTCCTTGGAAACCCAAAAAGTGGCTGAGAGGTTCCTGGGACTGTCCTGGAAAAGCAAAAAGTGGCTGAGAGGCTCCTGGGGATGTCCTTGGAAACCCAAAAAGTGGCTGAGAGGTTCCTGGGACTGTCCTGGAAAAGCAAAAAGTGGCTGAGAGGCTCCTGGGGATGTCCTGGGAAACC